>JAMKCH010052903.1:0-65141 GCA_023653785.1 Ophioderma brevispina
ACTTGATTATTCTCAAAAATGCAAGTATAAATACCAAACATACATAACAATAACCATAAACCATTGTATAACTTTATAGGGAAAAATTAATATATATGACTATATACATACACATAACAAAAATACATAATAAATACATAAATATATACAGATAAATACATATACATACACATATACATATATACATGACATTACACATACATACATATAATAGACACATCATACACCTCCACACATATCATATATTATATACATACACAAATCACACACACATATATATAAATATATACATATACATACCCATTAAACATTTACATTACATAACATTACATTATTATCTCTAATAGCAAGAGTGAGCGTGGAGAGGTTGCGGGTAAAGAAAGGGAAAGAAAAATCAGCGCAGGAGAAGCACCAAAAAAGATTCAGGGCCCAAAAAACAAGTGAGTGGAAACAAGGGAGGCTACTGCAACTATCCTCGCTCAAACTTACGAAATACCTGTTTAATAATTAGAACAATTATAATTTATTACAGACAATAACACAAAGTGTAACACAAATGTGGAGAAAGAAGAACGTTGCGGGATTAAAAGATATAATAATATAATACAATTAACAAGATCTGTGTAAGATAAATTATGAACGTTAAGTATAGGCCCATGACACGGAGGAACAGTAACAAGGCATAACATATAAGGGAACGGACAGGCACAACAGCAGAGAAAATCGATCGGGAGCACCATTTGAGCCAAATTAAACTGCCAAGTGAGTAATTCTCTCCGTTGATATAATTTGTTATGTACATGGGCCTACAGCATAACACCTTCAAGCAAGGGGAGGGAGGACATAAACTAAACATGGGTTATAAGCAAAAAATGCAAAATATCGGGACACCAAAACAAATAAACTTATGTGATTCGGAGACCTCAATGTAAAGGATTAGAGGAGCATGGAGAGAACGACAAGGACGCGAGAGGATGAAACGCAAGAAGGTTAAAGTGCGGAGGCAAAATTGTAGTTAAAACATAGTAATGCCGTAGGGATTGGCTCTCCGAAACCACTTGTATAAAACAAAATCGAACAGAGAATTACCTTGCTCAATAGAACGAAAAAATAGAAATTATGAAAAATAATCGTCTGTTTTACGATAACCGATACTAAAATCAAAATGTCAATTGTGTGCAGGCAATGAGATGAACAAGTAAATCTGGGAAGCGACAAGAGCAGCGGTATAACAAAAAACTAAAATGTTATTTGTCCATGTATGGGGGTGAGTGATATCAAATCCACTGAAAATCAAATATATGGATTATACAGTAATCGGCTCCTCGAGAATTCCACCAGCTTTCATCGGTGCCTATGATCGGGTTTTACGGTATCCAGTGATCGATAGGTATTTATAAGCTGTCGGACGGTGGTTTTCAGGTACAGCATACAGACGAATGCAGATTGGTTTGTTTGGAAGATTTTCATATGGCGTTGGGTAGGATTCCAAAGTGAAAATCTATTATATATACAAAAAATATTTTTTTTTTTGGGGGGATTGTTATTTTGCTCAATATTTGAATTTGTTTATTTGTTTTATTGTTTTTATGTTTTTTCTTTTTCTTTAAAATCAATTTCGCCAAAATGGGCGCACTTGGCCTCTGTTTGGAAGACGCATGACGATATGATCCAGACTCACTTCAGGATTCAGATACCGAAGTCACAAGATCTAAAAATCTGGTCTAGATAGAACGTTCAAAAATACCTTTTAAAAACCTAGGTCGAAAAGCGTTAGTGTACGGGCCCAGAGACGGAAACCATCCGTAGAAATGGAGAAGCCCGGAATAAATGGATGCTATATACACGAAACTAATACGGCGGGTTTGACATTACATGGAAGGACGCATTTCAGTACGCGTTACATTCACACATAACATAAAACATTCAGGGCAAATATGGCCTTCATTCGTTGGAGAATGCATGAGAAAATTCAACCAGCCCATCTCCCGCTTGGTCTTCTAGATTCCATTGGGTGGAAAAGGGAAAAAGAATACAAAAGACCCCTTCCAATACCAGGAATGTCAAGAATGATATATGAACTAGAGAATTTACAGATCCAAAAAACTCAAGTGGTAGAGTCGGGCCCAGTATGCTGTCATTCTGTCCATGGACTACCGAAGACTACGACGACGAAGATGGTGATGGATCTAGCCGGCCCGTTGCGGGAGTTTTGGATCCGGTTAAGCTAGCTGCTATAACCCGATTTATCACTCAGCCTATAATAATAATAAGAGAAATGTAATTTATACCTCAGTTCCAATTGGGCAGCGGAAGAATCCCGAATCAATATTATTTCCTGTCAATTTGAATGAACAACTACCATTGTAACTTGGGAACATCTTAAAACTCCGAAAATGACAGTGGTGCATTATAACAAAATCCTAATCAACAATTGACACCATTTGAATGATAGAAACGGGTCAAAAGAGAAATCCATAGTAAAGTAACACGAATACTGGTTTCATACAATAGCGATGACACATTTGACAACATGCACATATAACATGTTTCATCCGGGGGAAAAAGGTTTTTGAAAACTTTTGAAAGTGAATTCGAAAGCAAGACCTGCAAACGTAACAAGAATGCATTTTACTCTTCTAATGGATGGATAATTTCACGGCAAGAAATTAATAATCGACTGATTTAATTTAGGGTTCACTATTTTGCTGTCATAATTGTCGTCGTATAGTTCCTGAAGAATGAAGCATCTAAGTCGCGGTTGGTACATTTTACTGCACCACTTTTGCCTGCTTCCAGTCGCATTACAGCCTTTACGGAATACTTGCCTGTACTGTGCTTTATTCCGCAAGTGTGCTGAAGTCGACTGGAGTGCAGACAAAGTGGGTGCAGTAAATGTACCAACCCCTAAGTCGGCGAAATTCCTTGTAGGTTTCAAGTGAGTGTGTGTTATTTGTGTGTGTATGTGGCGTGTAAGTGCAGTGTGTAATGCGTGAGAGTGTGTTTGGTGGTTGGTATCTCTGTGTATGTGCTATTGTGTGCTATGGTTGGCCGTTCCCGCCAAACCGTACCAACACCATACGCTTGCAAGTCAAAACGTAACACATGGTGCTTTCATAACGTACCGGGGTCCGTCATAAGTACGTATGGACGTTTTTTCTAGTATACTTCTAATATATGACATCCGTAACGACTCATGGTTTGGCCTAAATATAACTAATAATAATAGCATTTATAAAGCGCCTATTACAACCTATTCCGAGTTACAAAGAGTTACCAAAACAGTAACAGAAAGAAACAATTGATAATTCACATGAACATGTAACCTGAATGAGGAGCAACAACATAAAAAGTAATGGATCGAACAAACTTACATTAGAGAGTCAAATAGCAATAAGTGAAAATGCACATAATTTAAACATTAACGGCAGATTGAAACAAATACGAAATACCAAACCAAAATACATTTATAAAGCGCCCTACCAGTGAACTCAGCGCTGTCAAGAAACATAATTTATTCTATGAACACAAAACATTATTCTGAAAACCCTTACACAGTACATATTAATGTTCTAAAACAAAAACAGTCAGCCAAAAATCAACCAAACAGGTGAGTTTTAAGATGCGACTTGAAAATGTGAAGAGATTTTGCAAAAAAAAAAAAAAAAAAAACACGGATAAAGTCAAAATCTTAAACACTGACTCTCGATGGTTTCAACGAGGTGTGAAGGAGGCTATTTATATCTCAGCAGTCAATCCGGATCTCAATAGGGACAAGGGCCGCCACCAGCTACCACCAATCTACCAAACGGTCATCAAGTCATGTGACTCGGATGTGAATCTTGAGTCATGTGACTTCTCTCCCGCTTCAGAAGCTCACTCTTGAAAAAGACAGCGTCGGATGACGGTCGAAAATTCGAGTAAGTCAATATTTATAGCTGTGTGACCAGTTTTAAAATCTCATCATAATGTCCAAAAATCAACCAAACAGGTGAGTTTTAAGATGCGACTTGAAAATTTGAAGAGATTTTGCTTCCCTGATGTTTCGTGGAAGATTGTTCCATAAGCGTGGTGCAGCTACTTGAAAGGCACGATCACCGGTTACTGTCCGTGTTCTTGGAATGTGAAGAAGGAGTTTGTCGTAAGAGGAACGAGTGGAATAAGTTGACGTTGACGGAACAATGAGTTCTGAGAGATATTCGGGAGCTAGAGAATGAAGACACTTGTATACACAGACGAGGATTTTGAAATGAATACGAGTCTTGATTGGAAGCCAATGTAGTTAGTAAATAAACAGATTACTGGGATGGTCACGTCCAACTAAGAAATATGTCTTAAGACTGTTCTTAAATTCATTAAATGAAACACAACAGCGAATGTTTATAGGAAGTGAGTTCCACAATTTTGGTGCACACGAAGAAAAAGCTCTATCACCAAATGATGATAAGGTTTTGGGTACTGACAAGAGAAGTTTATCTGACGATCTGAGAGTCCGGGTTGGCAAGTATGGCGTAAGAAGATCATTAATGTAAGATGGTGCAAGTCCATTTAGTGCTTTCCATGTTAGCAGCAGAATCTTGAATTGGATCCGTTGTCGAATGGGTAGCCAATGAAGTTGTATAAGAGTTGGAGTTATGTGATCATATTTGCGAGTTTTTGAGAGAACACGAGCGGCTGCATTTTGTGTTCGCTGAAGTTTATCTAGAAGGTTGTTAGAAATTCCATACAAAAGAGCATTTCCATTGTCAAGTCGGGAGGTGATAAGGGCATGAACAAGAATTGAGGCAGTGTCGTCAGACAAAATTTTTCTGATTGAGCTGATGTTACGAATTTGAAAATAAGCGGACTGACAAATAACGTACGCGTGGTTCTGTCTTTACGTACGCGTGGTTCTGTCATTACGTACGCGTGGTTCTGTCATTACGCATGCTTAATATAGTCATAACGTACACGTAGATAGTCATTACTTACGCGTAGTATAGTCCTAACGAACGCGTGGTTCTGTCATAACGTACGCGTGTTTGTGTCATAACGTACGCGTGGTTCTGTCATAACGTACGCGTGGTTGTGTCACGACGTACGCAACGGGGTAGTGTCGTTTGGAGTTCAGAGAGTAACCCTTTTAAAAACCTTATCGGTTTTGACTTTGTCAAGCTCATTGCCATTTGAAAACTTTTGTATATTTTTAAGATTGTTATGTAGTCTGATCTTACTATTTAGACGTTGTTTTTTGGGGTAACCGAGGAGCAAGAAAAGTATTTGGGCACTGACAGTGACAAACGCCTCCTTTGCGCCCCTGTGTGAGTGTAGTGTGCGGGCTTGGTAGATTTTGTGAACGTGCCCTTGAATCATGGGTGTTCCTAATCATTTCAATGGGGGGGGGGGGGGTGTTGATCGTAAGACTGTCTATTTGCTGACACAATTTGAACTAGAATTTCGGGGTTCTCGGCTGTTCGCGCTCGCTATATTAAAAAAATATTAGCTGTGGGCCGCTCCATGACCTTTGACCCTGGCACATGACCTTTGACCTCATCAACATATGAGGGATCGCATGGTGCACCTATAACACAAGTTTGGTTCCAATTGAACTTCAACTTTTCAAGTGAGGTCAATTTTACATTTTAGCCTATTTTTCAACTTGACCTCACATGACCTTTGACCTAGGATAATGACCTTTGACCTCATCAACAACGAGGGATCCCATGGTGCATCTATGGCACAAGTTTGGTTCCAATTGAACTTCAACTTTTCAATTGAGGTCAATTTTTAAAAAAATAACAATTTAGTGACATATATGGGTACTTAAGTGGTTGTACCCGTCGAGCATATCGAGCCGAAATATTTTTGAAATTGTGTCGGCAAATAAAAGTTATACTGCATATTAGCAATCGGAAGTAATTTAAAGGTTCTAATTGACATTTTGGTCATTTTGAGATATGGACGTTTTAAGTTCACTAAAAAATAAATAAAACAAAAGACATTTTACCGGAAGTGAAACTTCAAACAAATCTACATTTTGATAACCTATAAACAAATTAAATATCATTTGAAAGTTTAGCAAAGTTTAATAAACTTAAAAAAAATACCTCACCAAAAACAAACAAAAAACAAAGAAACCAACAAATAAAAAAAAACAATGTCAGTTAGAACCTTGTAATTCTCAGATTACGATATTTTCCGACAAAATTAGTAACAAAATATTCTATTTAGTTAAAATATTTCACATACATCTTACATTTGTACCGATGTTGCCGACAAGTCAACATTTTGCTGAAATGGGTGGTCACATCCTCACACCCCCTCTAGGAACGGCCCTACCTTGTATGCATTTCCCCCTCGGCATTTCCATGAATGTCACCATCCGTATATTTTCATTGTAAATTTTAAAGTCCCTACCAAAAGACCAGTTAACATCCTACGTCACTTCTTTTGTTGCCTGCGAATCCATTCCTGCGAATCTTTATGGCCCATAGTATTAAAACTCTAACAGATACAATTGCCCAGTGTGTAACAGTCAGGCCGACCTATTTCAAGATACCATGCCCTAACATGTTTACAAACATTGCTGTTAACTGGTCTATTGGAATCAGTTGTTCAGTTCTGAAATAGACGAATGTAGGCTATCAGCTAGTTTAACATGAAGATGGTTCCGCTACCTTACAAATTTCATCACATTAGAGACCACGATTAGCAAGAAAATACTTGCCGGAAATACTCAGGAATTATAAACATATAATAGGAATAATCAAGGTGTATTTAATCTCAAATCGTGGCCTATAGGCCAAATTGCTAGAGACTTTACAAAAACTTATAATACTAGACGAAAACAATGCAACTTGGAGCAGCAGCTTAAACAGCGCCATATTGCAACATTCAACATACAAACCACACACTACAGGAAAAACACCCCGGAGGGTACATGCAAGGCTTCATGGTTCATTTGCCATTCAAATGAACCATGGAGAAAGTGGCATTAGGGTTTAATCAATATATGTTATACCAAATCAAATCCCCAAATGGGTTCCCGAATTTAAATCCAGAAAGTGGTCCCTCCACTGACCCAGATTCGATCCGAGGACCCTTGATCCTGGGTAACCCGGTAAGCTGCTAACCAGTAGACCCGCCACTTCCTTATATGGAAAGCAATGTTTTTCGCAATTAGTCTGGTAACCATGGCAACTATTAAAAGTGAAGCCAATTTTATCTCAGAATTACTTCCATTTGAAGCCAATACATGGGTTAATGTAATGGCTATTATATCATATAAAAAGAAATTGTAATGCATATATATTTCCGCTTGAACAACGTTTAGTCCTGGTAAACACTCAAACGCAAGCCGTGCACCCGCAGCCGTTCGTGCTGCTATTCGATGTTTTACTTACTATTTTGATCATGATAATCATATGATGTCCTGAATGAATCCTTTACTTTTAATCCTCTTAGGAATATCATGGAAGCAGGATCTTTTGTTTGGAGCAAAAGTGAAAATATAATGTCTGAAAACAAGATCTTTTTTAAAATTTTGAAAACAATTCCAACAGGACGGTGCTGCTCTGAGTGTCAACTCACCTCTTTCCCGAAAACGCTTGTTTCTGTTGTTGAAAAAAAGTAAGCGAAGCCTGCAGTAGTTTTGAGAATTGAGAAGCCACACAATAAACGGGATACAGCAAAATTACCACAAATATGCAGTTACAAAAAGTAAAGCTTCAATTATTTAGTAGATGTGTCCACGGACGACTTGTCCTTGCTGAAGAATACCAGCTCCTTATGACTCCCGAAAATCCGAAAGTGCAGAGGCCCCGGGGGGGGGGGTACTCGACCCAAAATTGGGTACGGGTGTGCATCCACCGGGTAAAAAAAATCGACCCATGTTTATAGTGACCACATTATACAAAATGTGACCCATTTATATAGTTGGTTCCGAAATTTCGACCCATTACTATAGTTGGCTTCGATATTTCGCACCATTTTTATAGTAATCTTAGCAAAATCGGCCCATTTTCATAGTAACTTTTTCCAAAAATCAGAAAATCAACCATTTTCATTGTGATTTTAGCGAAAATCGGAAAATCGACCCATTTTCATAGTAAAATGCGACCAAAAATTGAAAAATGGGCCCATTTATATAGTAGCAATTACCTCAAAAAGTGACCCATCTTTATATTAGCCTGGTGGAAAAAACGACCCATTGTTATAGTAAGGCATGAAATGTGACCCATATCGGCGGCACATATGTACCTACCCTTTTCCACTGAGTACCCCTCAGAGGCCACGGAATACAAAACCGAAGACGGCTACACAACGCTTCATTCCACTATGAAGACAGTAGTCTGAGCAATTTTGTCACAATATGAGTCGTTGCGGAAATTTTTACTACAGTCAGTAAAATTTTGATATGTTGTAGAATAGACCCCAGAAAAGCAAAAAAAGTATTTGCCACATTTGTTTTCTCATGTGCAAGGGGGTCACCAGCCCATTTTAAAATGGAACCCATTTTGACCATATTTTGATTATATTTTAAATTTTAAGACTTCTAAACATCATTTCAAAATTACAAATCTACTTCAATATCAACCAAATATGACTTAGAAATAACACCAATGACTATATGATACACTTTGGGCAATAAGAAAGTCCAATATGGCTGTCAGATCCAAGATGGCTGCCATTATTTCAATATTTTTATTATATTTTAACTTTTATAACATTTAACCATCACCTCTAAGTGAATATCCACTTCGATATCAGCCAGATGACTTGCAAATAACTTCAGTGTGGTTTTACTATATTTTTCTCAACAAACAATAATCCAATATGGCCGCCAGATCCAAATGGTAGTAGTGCTCGAGCTGTGGGCTATCTTTCTGGTGCTGAAGCACTGGATCGCTCTGACCAGAGGAAGAATGATCCGGTGCTGAAGCACTGGATCGCTCTGACCAGAGGAAGAATGATCCTGGTCCGATCCACATGATGGTAGTGACATACCTCAACAAGGAGGAGGGACACGACAAAAAGCCCCAGTCTCTTCAAAAAGACAGTCAAACCCCTAGAGTGATACAGGCACCGGGACATTGCTCTGATAAAGTCCCTTGTCCCAGGGGTGGAGAACGTCCTTGTGGACGCCATCACCCAGACAGGCACACAATGTCAGACACCAAAGAAGGCAAGGGGGTCGTTGGGGGAATGGCTCCTCCTCCCGACAGTGTGCCAGTCAATTTTTGAGGCTACAGGTGAGACTTTCTGAAGACGCTGCCGTGCTCACTGCTCAGGCAGAGCGGAAGTCAGCTTGATAGTTTACGATTCTCGACTTACGGTCTATAGATGGAGCACCAATTGAGAGATCGATCTGCTAACTGTGTCTGTAGGGCAGAGTTGGGGAGTTCCTACCAAAAATTTTTCATTGGGACTTGGTGTCCAAACAGTCAGGTTTTACCACACAGGTTGGGATTCTTCATCTGGGTTTCGGGGGTGGCACAGTTGTCCTCACGAATCTGCTGAAGGTCATGTTTACGGTACCTCTCCTGCTTCCTTCACTCATTCTGGAGTGCTCCTTGCTGTTTGTGCTTCAGTTCTTAGTGTCTGAGGAATTCAAGCCACAAGAGAAAGCTAGTCTCCTGAAACCGTCAATAAATACGGCGTTTCTTGTGGCGGTTGCTTCTGGGCGACGGGTTTCCGAAGTACATGCCTTGCCCATTAGGAGACCCACTGGCTTTAGCCGCGGGACGTCGGACAAACCTTGTTTCACAGTTAGGGCACTTCAATGGTACCTCAAGCGTACAGAAGAGATTCGGAATACTCAACAGCTTTTCGTCTCCACGGTTCCTTCATATGACCCAGCATCTAAAGACACAGTAAGGCAATGCGCACGGCGAAAACCTCACGATCGGTCGGTTGACTCTCAGGTTAGGTCTCATGATGTGCGAGCTCACGCCCCGCCCCAGGCATTTTACAAATACTCCTCAATTCAAGATATCTTGGACACTATAGGATGGAATTCCGCAACCACTTTTCAGACGAGACGTTAGCTGAGAAATGTTAATATTGCAGCAATATGTGCTGTTAGAAGTGAGCCCAATTAAGAGCTATAGGTAAGTCTAGCAGTAACTACGACATGTATTTGCCATAGGTTTGTACAGAAATGGCGCGCAGTCGCTCGATGATGAAATTGTTTCTTTTTCAGCACATAAAGGGTTAATTATTTTTTCTGATTATATAATTAATTTTGTTTCATGCATATGAACATACATAGCAGAAAAATTTTTTTCTGGCAACATTTTTATTTTTACCTCCGTTGGTGCCTAAGGGGGGGGGGGTCTAGGGACCCACGCTAATTATATCATTAACGGACGAGAAATTTTAGTAATTTTTTTTATGGAAAGAAGCGCATTTATAAGTTTACAAAAAATAGAGTTCGAAAATATTTTTCACGAGTGAGAAATCGCCGAAGAACAAATCTTGGTTACAATGGACCCCCAGGCACTTAAGTGTTAATTTAATATAGGTTACATCTTCCTGTCATTTCAAATAAAGAAAATAGACAAGCAAGGTGATAAATGAAAGAGCAACAAAATGTATATCTTGAAAACTTACAAAATTATCCGACTTTGGCACAATACTGATCGAAAAACATGCCGAGATACTTTTTATGCCAACAGTATTTCGGTACTATCAGGGAAGATTGTCACATCGCTAGCGCTATCAATTGTATCTTATCAAAGCTAGTTCTATACACTCATCAGCAATTTACGCCCACTTATGTTTCATCAAACGTTCCTCATTTCCTCTGTTCAGTAGTAAGGTTGTTTGAGCAGTGCGCAATCAAATAAGTCTTGCATGCTTGCCGAAGTGGAGACAAGCAGTTTGAGATACGTCAAAATGCAATCAACACACTGGAGGATGTTTCTTATGAAACTGAGTCTTCTTCACGTTATTGTTGGAATAATTGCAGAAAACTCCGGCGAAATGTCTCAGAATAAACCAGGTAAGTCAGAACCAATTTCAGCACATTTGGATATTTCTATGAAGGGATGGATTTTTCGACACTTTATAGGTCCAGATATAGGACAATCATTGTTACGCGTGTTACGCACGTTACTATCTTATACTGAGAGGGATCTATGTGTGTGTAACTCTCTGTCTGTCTGGGTCTTGTGTATCTATCTACCTGGTGCTTTTAAAAATTTAAGCATCAAAGGATTTAAAGCCTGGCGAAAGTGAGATATTAGTCAGCGGGGAGCATAGTAGGGTCCATAGGACGGACAAAGAATAAGGTGAAAACCAATATTGTGTGAACAGTCAACTGAATTGAGTGCCATATTCTTTATCGTTGTAGGGGGACTATAAAGTCCGCGTGGACTATAATTGAAACTTCTCGCCGGAACTAGGTTTCATTGAAGATTTTTAATAAGAGAGTTATTGTGTTGGAAAAGCGAAATCTTGAAGGGCACTATCAGTGATTTGATAAATCGGAAAATCAAAAAATCATCAAAAATCAAGGACCATCAAGTACAGGGGGATCCAAATAAAACTGAAAGTGATAGGACCAGAAGCAACATAATTAAAGCCAATATCGATATTTAGTAATTACTGTCATTCCGCACACTTACTACAATACAACACGTAATTGACTGGCATTACCCCATTTTTGGAGAGGTATAGCGTTTTATTGGCGATACCTGATAATGCCATGCAACCTTTCGCGTATTCCATTGTCACAATTTGGACGTTATGTTTTGCTAATTCCTGTTCGATGTATCTAATTATACTTTTGTCTATCTAAATGGGAGTTAGAACTAACCTACGTGATATCTTCTAAAGATCCAGCTTCATCCTCGTCCCCATTTTACACTTCAAAATTGAGGTTTTGGTTACACATTTTTCATAAAAGCCAGTAAAATTTCGAGACAGTTATTTAAAGGTGCAACGGAGTAAATCAAAATCAAATTTATTTTCATCTCAACATTCACAATATACAATCATATAAGATATTATGCACTATATGGGGCATCCATATTTAGCCAAAACTATACACTGTAAAAATAAAACTTGTAAGAAAACCGGGTGTGATGAAGATGGGACTCACAACGTGCAGAACGTAAAATAACTGGAGACGTAAAAATACAAAACCCATGCAGGGAACGTAAAAAAACGGCGTGAAATACCAGCGTCAACTTTATTGTTGGTTTTGAATTGTTTAAACAATATTAGAATGAAAACATTATTACCAATCTTTCACGTGGTAAGTACATGACACTCATACAACGTTGTATTAGGGCACCAATGGTTGTAAAAAAGTTATATTTCAGGACAAACATTTTGAGAAAAAAAGTCAACCGGAGGGAAAACGTTGAAGAAGGCCAGTATAAGACTTTTAGTTCGTAGGGGTACATATTCTATGTCAACAATAACTAATCATCATATGAGCAGACTATTACATATGTACCTTGCACAGATTCGAACCAGGGCCTTAAGATTACAAGTCCTAAACAAACCTTATCCACTACATTACACGACTTTACAGATATCAGATGCTGAAATTAATATATAGGTGTACTACTTTTTTCCAATTCAACTCATAATTAGATACAAAAACAGGCCAATCAAGTTATACAGTATTTTTAAAAAACTATTTTAAAAATAAAATCGAAATAAGATTTTGATTTTTTTAAATGACGTTCTTACGATGTTATTTAAAACAATTTAAAGTTAGCAATTTCTAGTTTTTTCTATATTGTACATTAAACAAGTAAAGTTACAAAAGTAACGCAATAATACGAAAATTAAATAACGGTCAGCGTATAAGTAGATCCTTTTCAAATGTGTAGTAATATTATACCAACTGCTTTATTACACTTTTATGCTTCCAAATTGAATTTTATGTTAGATATAAGTAATCAATGGCCCCCCCATTTTTTGGGAAGATTTTGAATAATCAGGGTTTACCGTAATTAAAAGGTATAGATTAGACGCTCTATAGATCACTTACTTTTATTTGGCTAGAGAAAGGTCTTTAAAGTGAAAACAAAAGGTGATTTTATGGTTTATACCTTAATATAAAACAGGCTGAAACTTCCGTATTGCTCAAAAATAAACAAATTTTGTTATAAACACACAAAAGACTGGGTTTTGCAATATAAAACTCGTGTTTTCAGGAAGAATAAAACTGAGTATCCTTGAAGGATTATAAACTTTCTTTAAGCGCAAATAAGGGTGACCCAACAAAAAACTTACCCAAAATGAAAGTGCTATTTTTCCACTTTTTAAAATTTGAATCTGTGGATTTATTATCATAAAGAATGTGTAATTAAGCATCTTGCCTGAAAAAAATGTTCCTTTGGTTGAGTGGTTTCAAGATATGGTCCCAACAAACAATGAGTCAAATCGAGCAGATCGCGTCAGACATTTTTGGTTCATAATAATCTCCTCTGATCAAACTTGTTCCACGATATCTGCCGACTACTGGCTTGAAATATTTAAACAGATCTTTAACCCAGAGGAGATGACATGTGATGTGTTGGATACGTTTGCAGATTCTGGGGCATGCAAACATCGATGATGATTTGAACGCTTCTGTGAAGAGTGAAATAACACATGAGGGAAATGTTGATGCAATTAAATGTTTGAAAAAAGGAAAGCATCATGAAATATCCGGATGAGGGTTGTCCAGAAAAGTTTTTTAAACTTGGACCCAATATTTGATGGACCTACTTTGTAAGCCTTTTTCTTTAATAAAAATTTGTTCTGCTGGGTTACTGATTAATTGTACCAGTTTTCAAAAAGGTTCACGTGATGTTCCGGCAAACTACAGAGGAATCTCTTTCATTCCTACATACATAGGTAACATTTTCTCTTGAAGATTTATCACGAAAGAAAGAATGTATGTGGCATTTGTTGATTTCCGAAGGCATTTGATAGTATTAACATGAATTCCTTTTAAGAAAAACCCAGTCCTCTGTATTTCTGGTAACAATTTTTTATGAGTGCTTCTTATGTATTGCAACTGAATGCATATTGTATCAACGCTTGAGGTGAGCATCTAAATGCGGACGATGTACAAAAATATTTCGACGACCCTTGCCCACTGATGTAAATTGGTCTCCAAAACTATTTTAACCATGTTACGCGAGTACTGGCAAAAAATGTATCAGATTGTTTATGATCCTTAACAACTAAAATCACGGTGTTTAAACGTGGGATCCATTTAAAAAGAATTGAAAAAGGTGTTATGATTGTTACAGCTTGACGTTGCAAATCTTTTACTTATATAGGCGTGACCTTTAGTTCAAATGGTAAGTAGATGAAAGTCAAGAGCACAATTTCTCAAGAGTAAACAAAGCCTTATTTTGTGAGTTTAAACCTTTTTTAATCAAATTTGGTCAATTTGAGGGGGGGGTTGCTGATGTTATGTTAAGATATTTGATTATAAGATTCTTCCCATTTTGTCTTTTGGATGTGGATGGGGGTAAATTGAAGGACATATTGGGCATCCGTTATTTGCTAAATCAGGCGTGGTATTCTGAACTTGGACATGAGGATGGGTAGATGGAATCGAATACCGGAATATGAATGTCAATTGTGTAATTTGTCTAATAATATGAGGTCAATTCCACTTTGCTTTTACTTTGGGTCCATATATTGGAGATGAGCGAAATCGAATATATCCACAATATTGGTAATTATTCTAAACTAGCAAAACTATAAGCTAGTCAGCTCAACTAGGCGAGATATTCAAATTAGTTCCTATAAATATTTATATCATGCCTGTAGGAAATTGATGTCTTCAGACAAGACTGATTTTTGTTTACTGTATTGAACAGCCAGTGGCCTTATATCGTAATAAAAATTCGTTGTGAGGAACTGAACTGAATAAATAAGAGGTATCTATGATCGCTTATTCTTAGAGCGAAAGTGAATTGGCTGATTTGGAATTTACTGATTTGTGACAAAAGCACCAAACTATGTCTCAAGGTAACGAATAAAGCCACTTATCGAATGAATTGGTTACCGAAACAATACCCATCTTGTAGGTTTTCTCCGAGAACGTCGGTTTCTCCTGCATCTAAACTCGGGGTTCTTCCCATAGATTTTCCTACATTGAAGGCGGCATCAATTTACTGCATCTGCAAATCATGGTTGGGCTTCCGCCCGCCAAATGCTAATAATAAAAAAAAGTGTTATTCATAATAAAGTGAAAAATATGCGGAATGAAAACTTACGCGCTTGTGGAAAGTCGATATGATTATTGATAGTGCATACTAAACCAAACTAAAAAAAAATAAAGTTCAAAACGTATTAGCGAGTGGTTGAGTATTAAAGTTTAAACGACAACTCAACACATTGTGTTATATCGTGTCATTACATTATTTAAAAAAACATTAAACCTTAGAAACAGTCTTGGTAATTAAAGAAAAAGTTACAAATATTTAACATTTAAAAAGTTAAAAATATTTAAATAAATCGCTCCTTCAGAAATTATCAAATGAAGAGGCCTAATATCTCTGAAATAATGTTCAAATTGGGACACTGTAATATTTTCTACGATAAGCGCAATAAATCAAAAAGCACTCAAGTAATACATGCCTCACAGAAAGAGCACTCACAAGGAATACCACGGGGACTGGCTCACCTCTAGCAAATAACCTATGGGTCATATAAGTATGACCAAATTTACATCGCGCTAATACAATCTCGTCCCTTCGTCAATCACCTGAAATACAACCAGACTCCAACAGTTGGTTGAAAGGGCATGCATTTTATTATTAGGGGAATGATTCCCACAGCATTTGCCACCTGTTTCTGATATAGCTATTAACTGCAGCCTTAAAATATGTAAGGGGATCTCAGTATTTGTTTATCATTCGCCAATACATCAACATTTTCATTGACTTTGATACCAATGTGGCTTGGAATCCACGCTTAAAACAACGTATTTATTCAATTGAGACAAATTGAAGAATCCTTCCAACAACTCAGCAATATAGGCATGACGACATCTCTGCCTTTCAAAGCCTTAAGACTAGAAGGAATCAGTAAATATAATGAAATGACACTCATTGGAAATTCAGCTAATTAAGGCCAACTTAAGTTTGCTTCAATTCAGCAGTGAATAGAAGCATTATCAGGTCACCTAATCGGACGATGATCACACGCTACACACAGCTGCAGCAGCCTTTCCAAAAACATTAGACCCATCGGTATAAATAGCTCGATGTGATTGATATTTATGCCGAAGATCATCAAATTTAGCTTGAAAAACAAGATAATAAGTTGACCCTTCTTATGACATTAAAGTTAGGTCAATATCAAGTTCAACATTTGACCAAGGAAGACTAATAGGAAAATCAATGAGCAAATGTTATCAGCATTAGGACACACCTCTTTTATACGGGATTCCAAAAGAAGGAATAGCATTAGGTTTACAGTATAGAAGTTGGTAAATATAGGCGAACAGGTGCTCTCATGTGTGGGATATCAGCCATATTTAAGTTTTAGCGCATATTGAAGAGCTAATTTTTCCCATCCTGATGTAATGGAGGTCATTAGTTCGAATATAAAGCTTTGGCCATAGGAGAGGTACGAAAAACACCCCGCATAGTCGAAGACCTTGAATCTGAATAGGTTCAAGATTTTTCAAAATATGACTTACGAGCAGAATAATTAACCATGCAACCTAATCCAATTTTGATTTCACAAGTGATCTATAAAGGCGAAGCAAAACTGAGCCATCTCCCCCCAAGTCCATCATTTAGAAAATACTTTTTTAAAAGATCAGACTTTTTGACATCTCTTCCGCAATAGTCCAATATGGCTTTGAAGTTCAATTTACGGTCAAATATTAAGCCCAAGGAATTTAGTCTGTGAGCCGACAGGAATAGGAGAACCATTCAATTTAGTCGGGTCAAGGTGAAGACGTCTTTTGGTGCAAAAATGCATACAAACAGTTTTCGTTTAGAGAACCGGAAACCATTTTCATTCTGCCCACTGTGACAAACAGTATTAGCTGATGTATTACATAATTGTGCTGAAAATAACTCCCTTTTTCCTTTTAGTACAGCTGTTAAGAGAGGATGTGCACTTTGTGATAAAAGCATGCAATTTTCCACAGGGATAAGTGGCCAATATGCAATAATTTTACGATATGTGCCCAGTTACCGTCCTAATTGCTGAGAGGGCGTTTCAAAATGGCACCCAAAATAGCCTAAAATGACAAAAGTACACCTGAAAAAGATGTCATTTCAAGATATATTGATGTATTTTTGATCAAATCTGCTCGATCTGGTATTGTCTTCAGTGTCACTGATGCATTCCTAAGAGGGCGCTTTTCAAAATGGCCGCCAAAGTCCCAATAGTCAAGTCATTAAAAGTGGGCGCGGTGAGTGCAAAATCTATCGCTACACAGATTGTCGCAAAGGTAATTTTCACATCCAGACCTTGACTCTTATGCGATGGAGCATCAATCCCATCATTACCTAGCGGGGCCCACTCAAACCATCCAGTGACGTACCGAGGAAGTGATCTAGAAGGGGAAAAAATTCTAAGTCGTCCGGCCAAAGTGATTGCTCTGAAACTTGACAAAATACTTGACGAAAATGCCAACATTTCATTAATTTTGCCCAACTTTAAGTTGAATTGATCGAAAATTCCCCAAAGAAGTGGATAAAATAGTATTTTGCTCCATATCGTCCCACTTTTCGAACAAGCGCACTTTCCCCCCTGCCCCCCGTTTAAGTATACCGCTGAAACCATCGATGAATAATCATCATCAAGATTCAAATCAGTAAACGGGTGTCCTTTTCATCATAGGGGACTTCACGCATGGGATGATTTTAAAAAGGTGTCCATTTCTTTTACATAGGTACCCATCGGTCTAGGCCTATATGTCAGGTTTAGGGGTCAATTTCATAGTGGTTATTTGACTAATTCTCTGTTAGCATAAGCGTAACAAAACAAGCAAAATAAATGGGAAACAGTATTTTTAAAGTATCATTCAATTATTGCACAAAGTAGCAGTGTATGTTGGTATTAAATGGCTAGAGAGGATTTACTGGTTTAGAAGTCTATTAGGTGTCATGCATCAGTAACAAAATTAATTTCGAATGTTAGTTAAGAGATTAGGGCATCTTTGTTGCAACAGGAGGGTGAAAAAGGGTCTCCTTTTTACTGAAAATAGATCAGTTTTGGTTTTGGGTGGAAAATGAAAGTGTCCGCCCAATGATGACAACATGAGTGCACTAGTGGCCTGGGCAGCATTGATCCTAGCTACCTTATGAACACTATGACTTCTGTAAAGCTATCAACCATAGACCAGGCGACTTTACCTACACAGAGCAGCAAGGACTGTTTGGAGGCAAATGAGAAGGGTGGCACTGCCCTTGCAGACGACGAATAACCCTTACAGTGGGTTGGATTCAGCTCCAAAGGTTTGGGGAATTAGAAAATTTATTTCCCTTGACACAGATAAAACAAATCAATATTTTGTCATATTTCATTTACGTGTTAAACCAATGGCGACGTCTAAAAATGGGCTTTCTTGGCGCCCTCCTCTCTGTTCCTTGTGACATTACCACTGCATATGACATATTATTATGGCATCGAGGCCTGGCAATCAAGCTTATTGTTATAGATCATGCCTGGCACACTATATTTATAGCATCAAATTCAACTTCCACTAGACCAGCGATGGACACTAAGTAGACCAAGAAATAGTGTTCCAAGGATCTCTCCACGCTTCACTGCTGTTCATCTTGTTTTCCATGACCTTACAGGATACAATTCAAGGAAATATGGGTATTGTAGATGATCTCACTTGGCTGAAAAAACACCGAGCGGAAAAGTATATATCAAAAGCTCCTCAGCAAGGCCATTAACACTTTTGTAAAGTACCAAGGACAGTGTCACATATAGTTGAGCAAATTAAAGAGTATCAACAGCCTTCATCAAAAAAACAGGAACTAGATCTCTAGATGTGAGCTAGATGTATATGTCAACAACAAAAGAATGGATTTCAAACAACAAAAGGACGGATTCCAATCTCAGACTAGTGATAGTAAAGGCTGATCGGTAATCGCCTTCCATCACCTTCCATCAAACCTGGACAGTACACTGTGGTAAAATCAATGTGCGCAGCAAGTGCATCAACTATCTGTACAGTGTGTGGCCCAGGAATTAGAACACAGAACACTTAATTATTGTTTGATGTAGCGTCTTGCAAGGACCCGTGATCTATAGTGGTTGCCTACACCCAGTTGAGCTTCATCTTAGTGCTTGCAGGCACTTTCTTAGAAGACAAGCATCACTAACTATGCATGGAACTTAGAGCCATTGAAATCCCACCACATCACGTCATCAACAGAGTACGTGTCAGTCTCACTAAAATCCAGACCCCCAACTGCTCCCTCTGAAATGAAATTGTTTCATCGTTCCTACCAACTGAGACTATATGCTCACTGGGTAGCCAAGAGGTGACTGAGGAAAAGGAGTTCGACATTCTTTCCTTTTTTATTGCTGAATGTGAAACAATACGTACATTTATAGTCATGACAAACAAGTTAATGGGGAAGAACAAAGTATTCTAAAAGAGTTAGGCCAAGCACAGGATTCAAAAGCAAAGGTATCGTTCAAAGGGCGAATTTCTTGGAAACTGATTGTCCAACAGTGCTCCTGGACGACTTTTAACAGTAGGTTATCACACAGAATGGAAGGATTAGTCACTGCATGATTCTGGATGGTGCATGGTTTAAGCAAGGGGCCTCTACATTGACACACTACAACTGGTGAGTGGTGATCCGACAGATGACGTCTTCCGTAACTCTCTTGAGGTTCAATGGGCACCTGCTTGTATGCATCCTCCACAGTGCGTAATTGCAGCAACTTGGGTCTGTGGCTCAAAGAGTATTTTAAGTTTGATAGGACCATTTCTCATCTAGAATAAATCTTTACAGTCTTTTCTCTAGATATTATCCAGAGGTTGGCTGCTTCAAGTGTTAGCGTCCCGTCGACGTCAAAGTTCAGAAATACCTTCAAAACACAAATCAATGAGACTTGTGCAAAGTGAACTAAATATTATATAACAAAACCAGATTTTAATGATTTTAATCTGATTGGATCAAGAAATTCGGTCTGTCCAAGCACAATTATATACATCCAAATTACAACATTAACAATGGTAATCTTACTCAGAGTTCATTATGTCTCCAACTAAACGTAGCGTTGCAGTTCAACGATAACATGTCCTCACAGCGAAGGACTCAAATGACAGCGCACAAGTTCTATAAAAAATCCTCAGGTAATATATTCCTTCTCCGTCCTGGAAGATAAGTTGTCCAGCAGTTCAAGACGACGGGGTTTTCCCTCGGCGACACTAATATTTTTTTCTGCAATACAGTCAAGGTATTCCTCACCCACGTCTTCTCTAGCCTGCCTTCCCTACCCCCCTCCCCTCTATTTTTACACACACACCTCCCCACCACCCCTCCCCCCCCTCCCCCACCCCCCAACCCCCCCCCCCCCCCTTACGCTTCCCACTTCTTCCCCTCCCCCTCTCTATGTTGTTTTTTTTTGGCTTTTTGTTTTTTTTGTTTTGTTTTTTTTGCACCATCAGTCTGTCGCTAAGTCCTCATTTAGGACCACAAATGGGATCACCCTTTGGATTCCAAAAACTTAAAGCTCTTTGGGTTAAAAGACGACAGCAAACAGTTAATTAGCTTTCAAGCTCCGCCGGTCTCCCAAAGTGATTATAAATCCTGGCTTTATGTATAACACAAATCTACCATCATGTTAAATTCTACAATAAGCTTATAAAGTACCATACTAGAAGCTCCAGATTACAACTGGCTGGCGAATCTTCTGGCCAAGTCCTCCATATATACACAATCTTCATAAAGTTCCCGAATCTTAAAATAGACATTACCACAGCTTCATGCATAAACATGACCTTACACTATTTGACCAATTGGAATTCATCTAAATTACAGAATTCCATATATAACTATATGGGGGGAAATGCCCCCCAGATCATGCCAATGTTTTGATCTTAAGCATAAACAAGTTGAATCAGTTTATAAGTTTAGCATTTTTGGGGGAATTTCACTTTTCCCCTCATTTTTAAAAGTACCCTCAAGTATACTCTGTGCAAAAAAGACCCCTCTACTATCGTGCCTTTGTAGGCTTAACTGATACTAAGGAATGTTTCCATTTGAAGAATGATATAATGCTTTGACATAAGTGATTACGATTTTTCCAAAAACACTCCTGTCATCCTTGGAATTCCTTTGTCGATACAAACAAAAGATACGAGGCCTTAACAAGGATGACATATCTTGGTAAGTACAGAAAAAGGTGGTTAGTTTATATTTATTTCAGTAAAATGTTGTACAGAATTCAGCAGTTCTCAGATTTGTGGCAAGGACCATACTTTGGAACGTTAGAGCCCTTTTTACTACAAAAAACTACTACACCCGTCGTAGGTTTGTTTTTTTTTTTTTTTGCCAGGAGTATTCATTTTTTGCTTATCTCAAATGGCTCAGAGATGATCCTGAAATATGAAAGATCACCCAATCAACAGGTTTCGACCATAAAGTGGTAAGAGAATCCCTCTATTTCTTATATTATGGATTTTTTGGCGGCATTTTGAAAGCGCCTCTCCTGGTAAACTTGGACATCCAGAGATGGGCCATATCTTAAAAATGTTAGTCTTAGCCTGCACACTGGTGGAAAATTTGGTATTTATCACAAAGTGCACAATTCATCTATATAGAGAGCTTAACAGCTGAACTATTTAGGTGTGGACTTGATGTTTCTAATATTGAGTAGTCCAGTCCACACCTATGATTGCTTGAACATCAATGCTTACTTATTAGTCACGTGTTTCAATAACGAGAACAGCTTTGTCTCTAACAAACATTCTTCACTTGATGAAATAAATAAGTTCTTTTATAAATGAACATACGTAATTAGTCCTAGTAGTTTACGTTTGGTTTATATGGATTTTTATATTCTTCATCCTGTGATTCTCAAATTTTGAAAAAAAACCAACAATAACATTTGTAAATATATCTACTTGCCAGAATACTGAAAAAAATGAAAAATGACCTTATTAGATTTTTAAATGTCCCCCCCTTTTTTGAAAAGCGCAAATGGCCGAACCTGTCAAATAGTGATAATAGATTTGGTGCTGTTGATATATTTTATTTCTGAGGGGTGCTTATTGCGGAAACCGTCCAATAAATTGCAATATTTTTACTGATATTAAGTGAAGTGGCAATTGAAAATGATTGAATACGAGCGGGCACGCCTAGTCCAAGCCACCTCCAAGTAATCAAAATGGCTCAAAGTATATGAGTCGGTGCCCTTATGTAATACCAGTCTTTATAATGCATGTCCTATTGAGTAGCTATAGATTGCAGCAGCTGACTTGAAATAGAAACGCATCAAGCGCTTCTAATAACTGCTTGAGGTCTACATTTTCATCACCACCATTAAACTATACGATAAAAAAAAATATACCACGTAAGTATCCTACATATATCCGTAACGTCTTAAACGCTTCAAAAACAACTACCTGCAAAACTCACAGGAACCGGGAGATGGCCGATAATTTTTCAGCAAGCTATAGGTAATCACCTGCCGACTGAAGTGGGGGAGACTACCGTACCGGGTCCGATAATGTACACGTGGCAGAGCCACGACAGCGGAACTCGCGTAGCCAGGCCACGGCAGCGAGCCGAATCTCCCAAACAAAAACCCTTCCAGTTTCCAGAAACCGATTACATCAACTACTTCACGTGGCCGTTCACGGCAGAGGACCTACGTAGCTGGGGCCACGGCAGCGGAAAACCACGTACCCACGCCACTCAACGTGACCTACATTACAAGTGATTTTTAATATTGTTCCAAGTCACAAATTGTTGTGTTTTTTATCTATTTGAGGTGTAAGTGCTCGTTTGACAACCATCCAGAATTTCTTATTTTGAAAGAAGACTCTCACAATGTAGGCGTCATTGGCATTGTCGCCAACAGCCTGTAGCATAAATACACATTTTCATTTAGGGATGGATGGGACGATGGGACGAAGGGATTAATCGGGGTTGCAAAGATAGCCTATAACAAGCACCTTTTGAAGGGGGGGGGGTGGCTATGAATAAAGCACTTCCCACACCTCCCGAGGCTATGGCACTACAAACTTACACTTCTCCATAAAGGTATGTTGTGAAGGGAAACATACATTTTTAATGAGGTGATTTCCAGATATCAGACCAAAAGTGTTATTTAATTTACTTTTACTCTGGTCAAGGTTAAACAATAACCAAGTAATTATTTCAGATCTATATAACAGATTCAACTCTTTGGCGATAGTGAGAGTATCCAAAATTGCATTGCATATTTTCCTTTGTATTTCCAAGGTAATTTGATCAAATGATGTGCTTAATTGTGTGGAGTGGTAAAAGGTTAATCTTGCACCTTTCAGCAAGTATTCTGTAAATATAATTGTTTTAAATAAATATTTGAATTGTATATGAAATCAAGCCTATCATTCATTATACCTTACTAGTTACTTTATTTGAACAAGTTATAATAAATAAAGCAATTTGTGAAAAATGGTGTATTTCTTATGGTCTTAATACTGTGATGTTCTATAAACGGAAAAAAAGTAGATGAGAAGGAATCATAACGACAGTTTCTTTTAACATTCGATTGCTGACAAGCTCACAAGTATATCTCACCACCTGTTCACCTGAACATGGACATTGGAGAGAAGGACCTATGACACACTAGTTTCAAAGATCCTATCACGTTGCCGCCATTCGTTATTAAATCCCACCATGATCTATTAACCGGCTTTGGTAATGCGATAATCGCCCTCTCAGCAGGAGAGCTCAGTCAGTCCTGAGGTCACAGTGACACAATTGATAACCGTAGAAATTGTTGTACGAGGTCAGAAGGCATGGATTTGCACAAACACAAAAGACACGCGTCCGTGTTCTTTGTTTGATTCCCCACACAGGTCTGTAGTGCAAATCAGTGATGTTTTTCGCCATGTTAAAGTATAGGGGAATTCATGTTCAAACTGGCAATCTATGAACTAACCGTGGTCTTCGCTTTCTCAAAACAGATACAGTTTCACGTGCACAGACCTTTTTACAGATAAGATGTCCCTTTATGATTTGGTCAACTTTAAAATGATGTGGGGTTCCTGAATTTGTCAAGACCACGCATTATTTAAAAGCGATTTTTTTCACTTTTCATCCTTGTTTTTCAACCCCAAAAATATCATTATAATTATTTTTATACCATCTGAGGTATGAAGTAGACTTTTAGCAACATTTCTGCAATATTTGTAAAATGAAACAACGTATTTACGAGCCCCCAAAACGAAGTTGTTTCAAACGTTTTCTACCAACTGGAGAGGTCAGCGCTGCACCATTGTTTTCATGTGAAAAAGAAAATAAAGCATGCCAGCGTGACCTGCTGTCTGACTGAGCTGCCAAGCCATCACTCAGCACGCGTGTGAGATTCTTGCCCGAAATCATGGTCCAGGAAAATAACCAATTGACTTATCTCATAAGGCAGCAATTAACTTTTTTCGACTTCACTCGCCGACTCTTAATTGTTTTCATTGCAATCTCAAACTGTAAAATAAAATAATAATAAATTTTGTGCTTAGAGTGGGAATTGATCCCACGATCTTTACAAAGCGATCGCCTACAAACGCACGCCACTCAATCTGAGCGGCAGAAAGTCGTTCTGTTGCAATACTCAATTAATACTATAACAGAATAAAGCACACACACAATAATGGATATTGCCGCTATGAGACGAGTTGAAAATATGCTCCTAGAGCACGATTTCAGATATTACATTTTATTACAAGGTACACTGAACGTTCATAACACCAATTCTTAGTTCCTTAACCGGCTTCTTAATTATCAACCGGAAGTTAAAACTACTACACAGTTTGTTAGGTTTGAGCTAAAATTACATGAAGGGGCACGCTTGGGCACAAATTCAGACATTACATTTTGTTGGGCCTACACTGAACTTTCATACCACCAATTCTTAAAGAGTCGGAAATGGTCGTAACATTTCCAACATCATTTCAAAGGTTGTGTGATTTTTAACAAGTACGGGTCACAAAATCGCCCAAAATGTAAGCTTATTCTACAGTAGTAGTCCGCAAAGAAGGGCCGGATTTTGATGGGGTTTTCGTTAATTTCTGACAGGAATTTTCCTATATTTGGTGATCAAATGTTCAACGAAACCATGAAAACCGAGTGTACTACGGTAAGTGTATTCCAAAGACTCCTACAGCACGGGGTTACAACATCCGGCGAATGTACAACGTTTTGTGACAGCCTATACGTGTTTACACAATTTGGCACTCGACGACCCCTTGGTAATATTTTTTTAAAGAACTTGAAAATTTTATTAAAAAAAAAAAAAAAAAAACGCCGTGTTTCCATCAAATTAGCACAGTAATTGAATAGGGCTTTGCAATATGCATTGTTGCTTCTACGCTCATCCCAATGCGCAAGATTGTTTTCCACGGTACTTGATGTGCCGTATGTGCAAGTGCCAGGCTTCTCATATCACGTAGAGAGCAACACAATAACATAATCGCGGAACCAACACCTTTAACCTTTAAAAGTAATAACGTTTCTGAATTTGTTGGTGTATTACCATTCATGAAAAATAATGGAGGAAGATCAATAGCAGTCGAAATTGTGTGTGAACATGAAAGGGGTAAAACACTTGAAATGACCTGTGCCACAATATACAACCAACTACATAACGTTTGATTGTGCATTACCTTGGCAGCCCTATTGGATATTAATAACTATGTTTCTCATGTGAATTTAATAAACATGTTTAGAACAATTAAATTATTAACGGAGTTATATGATGCGTATTGATTCGTCTTTCGATTCTGTGATAAATATTTTGAATAAGAGTTCTCTTGGATGCGTATAATCATAATGTCATATCCATAATTCATTTTTTTTGCTTTACGAATCAACCAGCATGGAAAAAATAAAATAGGTAAAGTGAGTGGTTGTAATTAAATGCACAACAAAAAAGGGCAGTAGGCCCTAACTTGTATACAAGTGGATAAAGTAATTGTAACAATTCTCGTATTGATATTATTGTTTTTATCCAAATTAAAAAATATGAGCAGTCTTCTCATTATTGTCTTCTCACATGATTAGTCACTTATAAAACTATGCTATCCCTTAAAAAGACACTGTCAGATCTTGTGGACTGCGCCCTCAATGTTCTGCTGTACTTTCTTTATTTTTTTGCATATTTGGAATAGTAAACCCAAATCTTAAGAGAAATTTTAACTACTTCGTTCTCCATGTAACAAGGATGACTATTTATTAATGTTTTTTTCCTGGAGATGGCAGCGCACGTTTTTTTTCCCGCCAACCCAATCCAAGCGGACCAAGACTTCTCTACCCTATTATTAAAAACCGAGGTCTAAGCTAATTGAATGGACATAGGATACTTCCCCACCACAATAACAATTTGGGGTCTCTATATACCAATGTTTTCTGACGTGACCAGCGGCCAAAATAGGCCTACAAAATGTCTGTTATGATAAAGTATTCACTTGATCGTAAGAGAGGAGGACCTACACGCTAAAGCCCAAATTATCTAAACATATTACCTATTCATCTTAACAAAAGCAAGGCACTCGATTTGTAAGGCCTATATTTCTCATAAACCTCGTACCGCGACGGCCTGTGATTTTATCTCTTTGCCGCGATCGATGCAGTTACACCTGTTTAAAGAGGGGGTCGGTCCGCGAGTGCCAAATTATTTTCAATCCGAATAAATCGCAATCTCATCATATACTGTGGTAGTTTGGAGCTGTTATTGAAGTGAATTTTGACATAAAGAAATTATCATGCCATTTTCCTCAACTTTTATGCAATTGCAATGGTGCGCGTCGCCCCCGAGGCCGTAGTGCCCCTCTCTCTGTCTTTGGCGTTTAGGGGGCCAGACTCACTCATATAATGTTGCTGTGGGGAGGGTTTTCGTCGCCACTCATCCCGCACAGCGATCTGTTTTGCATTCAGATGTGCCGGGTGTCATAACTACCGTGTCCTCGTGACTGAGTGTCCTACCACCCATCTGTCTATTCTGTTCTCCATTGAGTGCTTAACGGCAATCGTTTGTTTTCAGCACTGTAATCCAAATGGCCTCGTATATACCAAGGTACGTTTATTCCGTAACTGTTGCTATGGTAGCTGAGAATCTCTCATGGGGAGACCTCAATTTCTTTACAAACACCGGTACCATATTTTACTCCTGGTGGAGAGAGGCAAGCGAGGTAAAGTTTCCTTGCTCAAGTGCACAACACATTGGTGACCGCGGGGCTCGACCGCACGAACCTTAATGCTTATACGGCGAGCTCTGATCCCACTGCACCACATGCGGCCCCCTCAAAACGTTTATGCATCTGTTCTTAAAGGTCCAGGAAATGGGATGATAAACCTACTCCAATCTTTTGGTGGACATTCCATGGCAATAAACAGGGCCCAAAAAAATACCTACCATGACCATTATTTTGTGACATTGATTATCGGTCAGTGTCATGATAGATTCACGCCAGTCACCTGGAATTTTTTTTACTTTTTGATAAATCAATGGTACCGACAACATGATTTGCATCGACAACACCAATATTGATCTTTCTGGTCCCTAACTTGTAGACTTAACACAAACCACATCATTCTATTGCATTTCCTAGGACCTTAATGGTGTGGGGATCAGAATTAACTTATAGCAAACCTGAAACTAGTAATGAGGTAGCTAAGCAATGTATAGGAATAATGAGAAGTTTGGTCTGTAACAAATCACGTGTTCAATAGCGCTTGTTACAGCTGACATTGTTCAGAATTGGATTTTTTTTATAACTGGTTATGGTAATTATTCAGGCTATTCCTAGAGCGTGGCGTATTGAAATGTCAAAGTTATAAAAATCAGAATGGTAACAGCATGTAGATATTGGATGTATTTTTATTAAATAAAATTTGTCGTATTTGCTCTATAAAATTGGTTTATGAGAGAGTCCACCACTTGTTCTCTAGATGCAAGTTACCGATTGGACCCTTAACTCACATTTTATTGATTGTTCAGAGGTTTGTTAAATTGATAGTTCAAGAGAGATGGAATGTCCTTTTTAAGTGATCTTCCAATTTGGAAAAGTTGTTATTTGGGTTACGAATTCTAATACTGAGAATTGGGAAATTAAGAACCAGCTACTTTTGATTGCCCAAAGATATTGTTTGAGCAAGTATAGGGAATCTTCTCTCTATGTCAGTGTCTATAATATTTGGTGAAGGCCTGCCAGAATTGGAGAGAGAAAGTAAAGTTTGATATTTCCATTTCAAAAATTGGCACCGATTGAAAGTATAGTATGTAAATGTGATCCCCTCTAATGTATGCGTTTGTATGAAACAAAATAGTGTGTTGGAATTGTGGCGCAAAACAGTGTGTTTACATGTGGATACTGGATGTACATGTCATTTTTCTAAACACGTGTCATAAAGGCATAAAAAGAGTTGGTGTCAAGCACCTATGCCTCAGAATGTTTGGTTTTATAGGGCATGTTAGATTTAAAATTTTGTTGCAATAAAGCAAAAGTGGTTTATATTCTCCAAGTTATTATACCAGTTAAGGGACGCACTATTCAGACTTCAGGGGGGGGTGGAAGTTTGGGTCGGGCATTTTTTTTCCCCTTGGCTTTTGGAGGCAGGTTTTTTTTCTTTCAAGTCAGGGCTGGAATTTTTGTTTTGCCTGTACTTCAAGGACGTGTTTTTTTTGCTGGCGGGTTACTACATTTGGTCCTGTTTTTTGTGCACTTCGGACCTTGAGATTGGGGGCCGGGGTTTCAGCTAATAGTCTGGCACCTCGCAAGTATCCGTAGCGCATGGGTGGTTGTTTTGTCGGGGGGGGGGGGCGCAGACCCTTTGCGCAATCTTTTCGCTTTCCAAAACCCCTTTTCCATGCAAATTGATAACAACATTTTAAAAATTTCTGAATGGTTTCATTTTTCATAAGCCTTATATGGTGTATAAAGAGTTGTGTGATATCGCTGTGTGAGATTAGCTGTGTGTGGATCGAGAAGACGTGGTGTCCCGAAGCGAAAATTAGATGTTTAGCCTATGTGTTAAAACCTAAACATGTTTAGGATTTATACACGTTTCGTATGTTTAAACTCTAAACCGTAATTAAACATGATGCAAAACATGTTGTTTGTACATACTTTCTAAACCCACTTCATTTACAGTGGAGAGCAGTTTGCTACGAGTGTAAGGTGAATCCGGCCACCCTCCCCCGTTTAGCCGGTAACAAAACAAAACCGGATTAGAACTCGGGTTTTAAACTTTTTAACTACTACACAAAGGTTGATCGTTTAAAAAAATAATAGTTGATGGGTTAGTTTTTGTTTGAATCATCGTAAAGAAGTATTCCGTGCAGAGTTCGTATATTCTAGCTTTCCTGGGGTGGGGGTCCCCTCCCTACGGCGGAACCCTTCAATGTTCGCTTTCCCAAAAACATTTCCATGCAAATTTTGATAGAAGGGCATTTCCGGACGTATACACTTTCAGAGACTTTGTGGGACCCAGAATTTTTTCATGAAAAGTCATTGGATTATTAAAACTCTACTACTCAATTTGCCTTGATAGAAGTATAAACCCTGGAAACCAAAACCTTCCAAAATAAACCATTCCTTGTTCAGCAAGATAGTCCCCTCAAAAACACCCCAGTTGCGGACGTATTCCAGAAGTGTACTTTTGGAGTTTGTGGGTTTAAAAAGGCCAAAATGTCCGCCATAAACCCAGGTAGCCCGCCTGCCGCCTCCTTGCTCTCCCATCCCTAGCCTCCCTCTCATCATCCTCTACCGCCACTTTAATTAAATTGAATACAATCGGCTATGAAACTTATTTGCACATCTCCAAAAGTGCAGTTATTTCTGTCAAATAACACCAACATGGTAATGAACTATGCAATTCGTAGGGAAATATGTTTTTGTTAAAACATGACTTGATGGAAAATGGGAACAACACTCAGTCTCTGTGCCAAATTCCAGGTACCAATATATGACACCCGAACCTGCTAATACATCCCAAATCTTCCACATAACTAATCACCTAAAGGGTGCATTCATGATCCACAGTACTGCGTCCCCCTCAATCCCCCAATATCGATTAAGGACTACAAATTTTAACCAGGGACAAAAAATACTGTAAATCTTACAAGGAAATCTGGCGCATTCTGCCAACAACAGCCCTAAAATACAGCTTTTACCAAGTGTTTCATTGCAAATTTACTGTAATTTTACAAGTTTTGAAAAAAATTATTAGATGACATTTTTTTTTACTGTAATTTTAACAGTATATGCACTACAAGAAATTTGTGGATCTGCCTACTAATTTTAGGGTGTCTCTGCTTTTTTACTCTACACAGTTCCACAATCTCTGTAATAACCTCACCTCAATATGTTTTTAAGCGTTTCGATTAAATTAAGGTTTACAGTATACTGTAATTTTACGGGTAACTTTTGTTTGCAGAATTGCTTCCAGGATTTTCCTGTAAATTTAGAGTTATGTTTTACCGTGTCTTGCGGCCCTCACATTTTTCCAAAATTGCATATTTTTTGCATGGTTGTAAAGTTTTAAATTAATACATTAGCCCTCACCTGAAATGTTTTTTAAAGGGTTAACAGAACGATTTTTATAATGTCGCCGGCGAAATATTTAATGATTCAGGCAGACGACGGAACTGGAGTTTAACACAAGAGACACACGCCGGATCCTATTCCCATGGCATGGACCCTGTTTGAAATGACCGGGCTGTGACCTTTGGGGTTTTATATCAATGAGTAAGAGTCAATGATATCGTTATGTATTGACATATTTTGTTATTAAATTACGGCAAACTTACAAGTTAGGCTACAAATTACCCTGGATGTCTTTATCTGTTATTAATTTTGTCAAGTGCAACTATCAAATTCAACACACCTACCTGAACCAGCACGCGTGTCTAAGTGGAAAAGTGCAGGACATCGTGATCATTATACCGTTAAAATCGTGAGGTCGAGCCCCACTGTGGTCAGAGCGTGTTTGGTCCTTGGGCCAGATCTTAATTCAATTGGCCTCGTCGACCACGGATCCTGGGGATCTGCTATGGGGAATATACAATCTACACTGCTGATAGCTTGTGGCGCTTGTAAGGCATGTCTTTGAGCAGCCACCTAACTGAAGCGAAATGATTGGACGATTTCTTTGAAGGCGGCGTAATAATAATTGTCAACTGGCTCTTTGAGCATGTTTACTTACTGGGATTAGCGCTAATAAAAGTGGTTATTATTATGTCTTTTCCGCTCTGATATTCGATCTGCACTTCTGCGTTTGCCCTCAGATGCTGACTGTGATTCTCTAGTTAATGAATATAATAACATCTTATCTAAGACCCTTGATGAACATGCTCCACTCGTCAGTCGATCTGTAGTTTTGCGTCCAGATGATCTTCGTGCTGAGAAGGAACAGCGTCGGCTGGATGGAGCACATACTTTCACAGACTGGGCTCACAGTGTGCAAAGAGCTTACATGATCAGTGTTCTAACTAGAACTCTCCTCCCGTCTTTGCGAAAGCAAGACGAGTACCATAGAAACACCGGATTACTCCCATGTACGCAACGAGACCCTTTCTTTCCGAGGTGGAGCACCGCTATCCTTACCCATGAATGTCCAACAGATTTGCCTGACGTTTGAAGATTTTTTCCACAAGAAAATCAAGAAGTTCGCAACAGTTTACATGATACTACTACTGCCTCTCTGTCTGTTGAACTAACAGAGTCATGCCAATGCAGATTCAGCTACTTTTCTACAGTGTCTGAAGAGGGGGTCTTGAAATCCATCAAATCAGCATCGATTAAGTCCTGCTCCCTAGATCCTTTACCGGCCGGTCTCTTAAAACTATGTCTAGATGATCTGTTACCAATCATATCAAAGATTGCCAACTTTTCCTTATCTTCGGGCGTATTTCCTCAAGCTCTCAAGCATGCGTCTGTCATCCAGCTGCTGAAGAAATCTGGCTTGGACACCAACGTCATTATCGCCCTATATCAAATCTTCCATTTTTTGGAAAGGTGATTGAAAGAGTAGCAGTGAATCAGTTGCAGATTATCTCATCGATGATGTTCCCATGTTCCGATGCAGTCAGCATAGCGGCAATATCACAGTACGGAGACTGTACTGTTACGGGTGCAGAATGACATCTTGACTGCTCTTGACAAACAAAAAGAGGCTGTTCTAGTGTTACTGGACTTCAGCGCCGCCTTCGACACCATATCACAAACAGGTCCTAACCCGTCTAACTGAATGTTATAGGATAACTGGAAAAGCAACACGTTCCCCGGACTTTGGGCTACTTCTAGCCCAGATTCGCTTCAGCGGTTCCATTGTTTTTAGCACAGTGAAGTTGAACCATTTCTCAAAACTAGCGAGACATAGCAATTCTGACCGCAGACTGTCCTAGTTTTCGAGCAAGAGTGTCTCGCCTCGAGGTCGTTTTTCAATGAAACTACAACCCGATATCAGCTCGTGTGCCCACTCATGTTTGCCGACGGGAGGTCAGTAATTGCCAATCTTTATCCCTAAAGTCTCTGGTGTGTGAGGCCCATGAATTTGCCTAGCATGGGTCCAGGGAAAGGGTTAAGTTGGTTCTCTTCATACCTAGATGACCGAACTCAATCTATATCAATCAGAGGTTTCGTCAGATCCTGTGGCGGTAGATTGTGGAATCCCACAGGGGTCTGTTATTGGACCTATTGACTTCATCTTGTTCAAGATTATCAACCTCCTCGTGGTGAGCCCCGGAAACCGATATTGATCAGGCGAATGATAATCAACTGAGGCTACGCTAACATCTGTTGTCTTTTTTTAATCCACTGTCCTTTTAACTCACTGTTGTCTTTTTTATCTCACTGTATTTTTATCATGCCCCGTCAGAGGACACAATCTGATGTCAGTCTGGAACACGTGCCCTTATTAGGGCAGGCTTCACCGGATGTCAAGTCAGATGGCATCTCAGTGCTTCAACTGAACGTGGAATGTCTCACTAGGACAAAGAACACCTCGCACAAACGCATAACGTCGCTGCGATTCTCCTCCAAGAGACACACGCAACTGACAGTTCCATTCTGAACATTTGCGGCTACACTGTAGCTGCACACACCGAGAGCGCTTACCATGGGATTGCCACCTTGCTTGTACCTCAGCTCAATGGAAATCAAATTGCACCTCACCTGCAGACTCCACCATGGTTAATGGGCAACGACCCAAATTGCAGGTGTTCATGTCACCAACGTCTACAAGCCACCTAACCATCGGCTTCAAACAGACTCTCTACCCACTTATGGTGCACCTTGCATTTACGCTGGTGACTTTAACAGTCATAGCATTACCTGGGGTTACAGGAATACCAACCCTGATGGAGCTACCCTAGAGGACTGGGCTTCCAAATCCGGCGTACAACTTTTGCACGACCCCAAGCAACCAGACAGTTTCTACTCTGGAAGGTGGAATACAACTACAAATCCCTACCTTGCTTTGCAAACATGGACACCATCTCTGTTCACCGTAATGTTCTCGACCGCTTTCCGAATTCCCAACACAGACCATCACTGATTGCTCAGGAGAGCCTTGCTAAGCCTGTACCGACTGGCAATTCAATCGCTGAGCAACTCCTCGCAAATGGTCGTTTCAAGAACATTGGTAAGGATCACACTCGCTCTGTTAGAAAAGAGATCACCAAACTTCGTCGAGCCCCGGCGTGGACGGGTCACTTTCAACATTCTTCTCACTAGATGAGCTTACCTCTGCTATCAGCCAACTAAAGAGTGGAAAGGCTTAGGGGCCTGATAACATACCAGCGGAGCTCCTGATGCAATGCGGCCCACGATGTCTTGAATGGCTCCAGGAGTTCTGCACATGCTGCCTTACCAACCAGTCCTTACCCAAGATCTGGAGGAGGGCTACTATCATCGCACTCCCCAAACCAAACAAGCCTGTCCACAACCCTAAGAACTACCGCCCAATATCTGACAAACAAGCAGGATTTCGCCGTGGCCGGAGCACTGTCCACCAGATTGTAAAACTCACAAATGATATTGAGGAAGCTTGAAAAGCGTCGTAAGGCAGGCGTCATCTTGGGGGACCTTACTGCAGCATACGACACCGTGTGGCACCAGGGCCTGGCACTCAAGCTTCCAGGACCATCCCGGATCGTCACCTTGTATAATTCATATGTAACATGCTTGCAACCCGTAGCTTTATTCTCAAGACCAGTGATGGGCAGAGTAGTCGTCTGCGTCGTCTGAGGAATGGAGTACCACTTGTATATCAACGACTTACCTCAAACAACATCTAGACAATATGGCTACGCAGACGATCTTGGCCTTCTCCACTCGGACAGCAGCTGGACAGAAGTAGAAAGTACACTTACTGCAGATATGGCCCTACTTGCAGCATAACTCAAGACCTGGAGACTGACCACCGCTACTGCCTTCCATCTCAACACCAAAGAGGCTCTTCGCCAGCTTCAAATCAATAGACCGTCAGCCCCGAAGGTTTTGATCAAACGAACGAGGTACCAATATCTGAACACGGGAAAATTATGAGAAAAATATAACTTGTGCAAATATGAATATCTGCCGGAGACCCGCTGCTGCGTGTGGCCCCACAAGAGGGGTAAAGTTACTATGGGGGTCAAATGTTTGAACTGCTCTAAATTTAATGTAATATAGCTCAAATTATTCCTTAGGTAACCAGGAGTAAAAAAGTCAATTGAGTCACACGCGTGTGGTACTTCCTTTCCAAAATATTTGGGAAATAGGCTAAAGGTCATTTGTTTATTCAAGAAAGGTCAACGTTTGTAATACCAAGATTTCTTTGTAAAATAACAGCTTACTTACCGGCAGCACCTCGAGTCCTTATGCACAAGGTATCTTCGAGGAATAACCTCCTGTGCCGACTTGCTGGATCCTCATGGGTGCCAGCCCAACACGACTCTACGCACCACCGCCTTGGCTATGGTCTACAGCCCTGCTGAATATGCCGCCCCAGCATGGTGCAACAGCTCTCACACAAAGAAGCTGGACACATTACTCAACGAGACCTTGAGAACCATTACTGGTTGCTTCCGTCCCACTCCATCTGAGTTTCTACTAGTGCTTTCAGGCATTGCATCTGCAGTGCTTCGGAGAGACCACCACACGCACACACTAGTGAATAAGGCTCTGCTGGACAACAAGCACCTGCTGCATAACACTGTCAAAGAATCACACCAGCTCGACAGACAGAGACTGTGCTCTCGTCGACCCATCTACATCTACATCTGTACTTGACAGGATCCAACTGGTTGGACGTAGACCGAGGGACATACATTGTCCATGAGCGGTGCAAGGGGGAAGGTGCATATTTACAAGGTGCGAGTAAAAAAAAGCAACTGCAATTAGATGACACCAGCCACAGCCTCCCTGAAGGTCTCCACTGACGGGGAGACAAGGATGTTGACAGGGAGGGCATTCCACCACATTACTGAGCTGGGAATAAAGGAGTTGCCATAGAGCTTGATTCTCGACCTTTCTGTCGACACGCTGCTAAACTCTCCAGCTCCCCATTCAACATCAATACTGACATGGAATACTGCCTGGCTAGATACTTCAAGACCAGACCAACTCACTATTACATCTATGATAGAACTACCACCTGGTAGCAATCTTCCACGCAAGGAATGGGTCACCTTAAACCGGATTCGCACAGGAGTCGGTCGTTTCAACAGCAATATGCACCGATGGGGGCTGCGGCCATCTCCAGCCTACCAATGTGGTTCTCCATCACAGAATGCGGATCATATTCTCAATGAGTGCCCTACCTTTCGTCCACCGGCAGACACAGACTTCTCAAACCCCAACCCATCAACAGTGAGACTGGCTCCACCGTCCTACACAATTTGGCTGCTGCCTTATACGCAAGAAGAAGAGATCTTGTTCAGTGCCCCACTACAGGATATCATCACTGCCCGTGGTGCTCAATCTTTTGTTTATGCTAATGACACCCAGCTCTACCTGATTTTCCACCCTCTGGTTCGTGAAGCAGCTAAATGCTATAAGATTGAAACATGCATTGCAGACATCAGATCCTGGTGTAAATCCAACAAATGACAAGAAGACAGATGTTGTGCTTTCGCTCTCATTTTAACAGATCGGCAAGCAACCATGATCATTGGCAATTCTATTATTAATCCGTCAGCTCAAGCATGGAACCTTAATGTCATCTTAGACTCATCACTAAGAATGATCAATCATGTTAACAGCTTATGCAAAGCTGCTTGGCTCTCAATAAGGAAAATTGTGCAGTTTCGACAGTACCTTGATGAAAAATCCACCATCAGATTGGTCCACGCCTTTGTTACATATAGGCTGGATTCCTGCTATTTCTTGCTATATGGCATACCGTAAAGAGAATTGACCAAGGTCCAGCGAGTTCAAAATGCAGCTGCCCGACTCTCTAAACAATTGCATTGGCTTCCAATTAAACAGAGGGCAGCTTTTAAGATTCTGCTTCTCACCTATAAGGTCATCCACGGCATGTCACCTGCCTATATCTCTGAGCTCATCCAGCTGTATTCACCACCGAGAACCTTGAGATCATCTTCTTGCGGTGTAAATCAGTCAATTCATCAACAAAGTTCTATGTTGATAGATCTTTTGCTTACGCAGCAGCACATTTGTGCGAAATATAAACTCGACTAACAGTATCCGCCGTAGATTAGTGCAGTAACTTTTTTTCAAGTCACGTCTGACGACATTCCTATTTACACAGCATTTGGCTCCTGATACGTATCCTGTTTTCTGATGCAGTTCAATCATTAATTATAATATAATATTGTTCTTGTTCTCTACCTTCCTCATATCCAGTTGCCTAGGATAGTTGTTTTCATCAGATTATGTAGGGTAGAGGCATCCGAATCCAGAAAAGACCAAGTCTTAACCGATGTCGCTGTGGGGTACATGCACAGAGATCCACTAAATTAGTCATAATTGTTGCAAGTTGATTTTAAGGGTGGCAGTTTTGAGGGAGTGTCTAGTATGGATGTCTTAAATGCTGACTCAGAGATTTCCCGAGGAGGCCGCACTCAATTTTCAAACAAATCGTGTTTTTGCATACACCTAATGCTTGTCCATATACTAATCACTGCGTGAAATAGCTAAGCTCAAATCGAAGTCCGGCCTACCTATAGAAAATCACAACTTTGCTAAAAAAAAAATCAGGGTCCGGGATTTGTTATTATACACAGTATCCTATGGCACTGTTATACTGTATATAAATGTTTACGGCATGAAAACGAAAAGAGCGATTTATCTCAAATTTGGAATAAGCATTTTTTGTTAGATCTTTTCGTTATAGTCGGCTCTTTTAATACAACACAAAACAATTATAATTCAAAAGCTCTGAGTAAACCTTTAATCTTAAATTTGAATTTATCTTTAGGTGCGTGCAAGACATTTGCTAATTCCTTAGGTGCAACGAAATATATATATATCAGGTATAGTCATTAATTTATCATGAAAATTACAGGCATTTTTTTTGTCTGGAGGAGTTAGGTCATTGAAGCAATTGTTACTACGTGTCATATTATGTAAACATTGACTGCTAACAGTTGGGACATAGAGGTAGCACCTATTTCATAGCATGATCTATTATGAAACTGACAGGTATTCTTGCTTGGCGAAGTTTAAACATAGAGGTGGTAGTATTACATGTATGTAACTTTGACAGGTATCCTTGCTTGGCAAAATTGGGACACAGAGGTATCATTTCCATGTCGTGATGTGTTATTATGTAATTTTGACAGGTATCCTTGCTTGGCAAAGAAGATTTAGTACTGTTTGGTATACTTCACATGGGAACTACAAATTTATAAATATCTTATCAATGGATTTTTGTGATAGGTTTCTTAGGAGGCAATAAATCTCCTACTGACAGATAAGCAACTAAAATGATAACATGTCTTTTGTTTTATTTCTGTCTGGGGGAAACTATTTTCTTAATATTTTCATTATTTGTTATATTGGGTATTGGTTATTTATTATTGGTTAAAAACAAAACCACCGCCACCAACATCCTGCCATCACTACCCACCCCACCAACCCCAATACCCACCACCAACACACCACCACTACCACCAACACCCCCACCACCACCCACCACCACCCACCACCACCAACTCCACCACCACCAACCTACACAAGTCACCACCACCCACCACCACCATCACCACTGTATGATCATGCATATGCATATTTATAAATATGTCATATTTAAATTAGGCCATGTTAAACATGGCCTCTTTTATATAGTAACGGTATCTCATGGATCTGATTGTTCTCTGAAGATGTACTCAAAACAATGACTAATTTATGCTACAAATCTTACCGTCAGGTAGTGTTACGCTGAAACGAGCATAATGTGTACCAGATTCCTTCTCTTGGTGCAAGTTATCTTTGGTGCCCAAGATATTGAATATCGTAATACACGGAATGTACTTAACATAAATACACTATTTCGGTACTATAATTTTGTTAGGAAAGATATGTCACATCGCTGGCGCTATCAATCGTGTCTTATCAAAGGTTCTATACACTCATCACCAATTTACGCCAATTTATGTTTCATCAAACGTTCCTCATTTGCTCTGCTTAGCAGTAAGGTTGTTTGAGCCAGTGCGCAATCAAATAAGTCTGGCGTGCTTGCCGAAGTGGAGACAAGCGATGTGAGAGAAGTCAAAATGCATTCAACACACTGGAGGAGGTTTCTTATGAAACTGAGTCTTCTTCACGTTATTGTTGGAATAATTGCAGAAAACTCCGGCGAAATGTCTCAGAATAAATCAGGTAAGTCAGAACAAATTTCAGCACATTTTAGATATTTTATACGAAATGATTGGATTTTCGCACTGTTTATGCATCGTGTCCAGAAAAATACAAATCATTGGTATACGTAATACGATTACGTTGCTATCATAATAATGAGAGGTATTATGTGTATGTAACTGTCTGTCTGTCTTGTGGTGCTTTTTTTAAAAATTTAGTGCATCAAAGGATTCAAAGCCTGTGTGAAAGTAGATATAGTCCGCCGGCAGCCACAGTCCGGGTTCCATAGACGACAACGGAATAAAGCGTGAAACTAATGTTGTGTGAGGAGTCAACTGAATTGAGTGCCCTATTCTTTACCGTTGTAGGTGGACTATGAGTCTGGCGGACTATAAAACTTCTACACCGGAACTGAGTTTTCATTGAAATTTTTGAATAAGGAGTTATTGTGTGTTTAGAACAAGTGAAATGCTTAACTATTGTTTAAATAACTAACAGGCCTGCTTAGATTTTAAACACGTCGCCGTCCGATGGTTTTAAAGTTTTATTATCTGTATCCATTCTGTGTTTCTATATTTTAATGTATATTTATTTTTGTTATTATCCAATTCCTTTATGAAATGACCGAAATAAAACTGAATGGGGTAATAGAAGTATGTTGATTAAAATAATTTTCTGAATTGTTTTCTTGATATTGAAGAAAATATTGTGAAAGGTAGCCATTCAAAAAAAATCCTCCCGGGATTATTCTTAAGTTGTTAAAAAAATGCGCCCGTAAGGCTGTAGAAGTTGTAGTGATCTATTACTACCCAATACGTAGTAACACTCCAATACCTATTAGATAACTACGTATTGAGCCAGGGGTTTACGCTCTAAGCTAGTTGTTTAACATAGCCTGCATGCAAATTCAATTAGTACAATAATAGTTTTAAAACAGTGTTGAGAATCGGCAAACTAATCCTTTCATTGTGATTGTAAATTACCGGTAAAGTTAATCGTTTATTATCATTGTAATTTACTGCTAAATTACCGATATAATTTATGTTCATCTGATAAATATGAGAACTTATTTCCCGTTCATTCGTTGTAATTGCATTTTAATGTGACATAAAAATCGCCCATATTTGGAGAGGTATATGGGTTTTCTTGGTGATATCTGATAATGCCATGCAACCTTTCGCGTATCAATTGTCACAATTTGGACGTTATGTTTTGCCAATCCTGTTCGATGTATCTAATTTTGTCTATCTTCAACGTGTAATTTAGAACTAAACTACTGAATGATATCTTCTAAAGATCAAGCTTCATCCTCGTCCCCATTTTACCTCATCAAAATTGAGGTTATGGTTACATATTTTCTCATAAAGCCAAAATTTCGAGAAAGTTTTATTTAAAGGTGCAACGGGAGATCAAATCAAATCAAATTTATTTCATCTCAACATCAAATATACAAAGAAGCTGGACACAGTACTCAACGAGACCTTGAGAACCATTACTGGTTGCCTCCGTCCCACTCCATCTGAGTTCCTGCCAGTGCTTTCAGGCAGTGCACCTGCAGTGCTTCGGAGAGAACACCACACGCACAAACTGGTGAATAAGGGTCTGCTGGACAACAAGCCTGCATAACACGGTCAAAGAATCACACCAACTCGGCAGACCGAGACTGTGCTCTTGTTGACCTTTCTGTCGACATGCTGCTAAACTCTCAAGCTCCCCATTCAGCATCTTACAGACATGGAATACTGCCTGGCTAGATACTTCAAGACCAGACCCACTCACTATTACACCTATGACAGAACTACCACCTGGTAGCAATCTTCCACGCAAGGAATGGCTCACCTTAAACCGGATTCGAACAGGAGTCGGTCGCTTCAACAGCAATATGCACCGATGGGGGCTGCGACCATCTCCAGCCTGCCAATGTGGTTCTCCGTCACAGACTGCGGATCACATTCTCAATGAGTGCCCTACCTTTGCCCACCGGTGGACATAGACTTCTCAAGCCCCAACCAATCAACATTGAGCTGGCCTCCAACGTTTACAAACTATTTAGCTGCTGCCTCATACGCAGAAGAAGGCTAAAAATGTCTTAAAAGTGGAAAACAAAAGGTGATTTTATACGCTTATACCTCAATATAAAACAGGCTGAACTTCGTATTCCTCAAAATAACAATTTTTTGTTATAACACACAAACGAATGCGGTTTAATATAAACTTCGTGTTTTCAGGAAGAATAAAACTGAAGTATCCTTGAAGGATTATAAACTTTCTATAAGCTTTCTATAAGCGCAAATATACAGGGTGACCCAACAAAAACTTTACCCAAAATGAAAGTGATATTTTTCCACTTTTTAAAATTTGATATCTGTGGATTTTTGTTTATCATAATGAATGGGTAATTAAGCATCTTGCCTAAAAAATGTTCATTTTGGTTGAGTGGTTTCAAGATATGGTCCAACAAACAATGAGTCAAATCGAGCAGATCGCGTCCTACATTTTGGTCACTAATAAAATCTCCTCGTGATCAAAACCTGTCCAAGATATCTGGCGACTCCTGGCTTGAATATATTAAACAGCTCCTTAACCCAGATGGGGATGACCATATAAATGTGTTGGACACGTTTGCAATTTCGTTTGGCAATGCAGACATCGATGATGATTTGAACGCTTTTGTGAAGAGTGAAATAACGCATGAGGAAATTGTTGATGCAATTAAAATGTTGAAGAAAGGAAAGGCATTAGGAGCTTTCAAGTATTGATGGTTGTCCAGCAGAGTTTTTTAAACTTGGACCTCAATCCTTGATTGACCTACTTGTAAGCCTTTTTAATAAAAAATGTTCTGCTGGCTATTACCCCGTTCAATGGGCTACTGATTAATTGTACCAGTTTTCAAAAAAGGTTCACATGATGATCCAGCGAATCACAGAGGAATCTCTCTCATCGTACATACCATAGGTAAAATGTTCTCTTGAATTTGTCTTTCAAGCTGAATACATGGGCTAATGCAACCATCTTTATCCATCAGGAGCAAGCGGGATTCCCGAAAGGATTAGGACAACTGATAATGATTTTATCCTGATTACTGTTATTAACAAATATTTATCACGAAAGAAAGGGAGAACTTATATTGCATTTGTTGATTTCCAGAAGGCATTTGATAGTATTAAACATGAATCATTTTAAGAAACCCAGTCCTCTGGTATTTCTGGTAATCTTTTAGGGGGCTCAGCCTTTCATCTATGTATTGCAAACGTGATGTCTTCAGACACGACTGATTTTGTATTATTGTATTGAAGGGCCGGTGGCCTATATATCGTAATAAAAATCTCGTTGTGAGAGAACTGAACTGAATATAATTATAAGAGCGTGTCTTATTGACCGCTTCCTATTAGAGCGAAAGTGATATCGGCTTGATTGAATTCATGGATTTGTGACAAAAGCACCAAAATATGTCATAAAGGTAACGACATAAAAGCCCACTTAATCTACATGAATTTGGTTGCCGAACAATACCCGTCCCTTGCAGGTTTTTCCGAGAACGTCGGTTTCCTCCTGCAACTGAAATCATACTTCTTCACATAGATTTTTCCTACTGTTTGGAGGCCTCGTACCATCAATTTACTGCATTTGCAAAATACATGCGTTCTGCCTGACGCACCGCCAAATGCTAAGAATTAAAAAAAAATGTTATTTTAAAGTTGAAAAATATCGGGATGAAAACTTGTGCGCTTGTGAAAGTAGATATGCTTATTTATAGTGTGTATTAAACAAAACTAAAAAATTCGAAGTTCAAAGCAATATTAGCATTATTTATTACCTAATTGTGCTGAAAATAGCTCTTTTTCCCTTTTACGTGTGGACTTGAAGTTTCTAATATTGCGTATTCCAGTCCACACCTATGATTGCTTGAAAAATCAAGTGTTTACTTATTAGTCACGTTTACAATAAGCAGAATAGCTTTGCCTCTAACAAACATTGTTCAGCTTGATGAAATCAATAAGTTCTTTTATAAATAGAACATAAGACACATCTATTTGACGCTATAGTGGTGGTAGTGTACCTGTTATGTATTTTATTATTTTTCATCCTACAAATCTTAAATTATGGGAAAAAACACCAATAACATTTTTAAAATAATATCCAGCATGCCAGAAATGACTGAAAAAAATTAAATGACCTTATTAGATTTTTTAAATGTCTTGAAAAGCGCAAATGGTCGAACCTGTCAAATTTGTTTGATAATAGATTTGTGCTGTTGTATATTTAGTTCTGAGTGTGGTTATTGCGGAAACGGCAATAAATTGGCAATAATTTTTTACTTATATGAAATGAAGTTGAAATTGAAAATGATTGAATAAGAGCGGGCACGCGTAGTCCAAGCCACCTCCAAGTAATCAAAATGGCTCAAATGTAATATGAGTCCGATGCTTATTTAATACCAACTCTTACAATTGCATGTATGATTGAGTGCTATAGAGTTACAGCAGCTTAATTGAAAAAGAAACGCAATAAGCGCTTCTAATAAACTGCTTTAGTCTACATTTTCACCATTAAACTATACGATAATTTGACAAAATGGAAAATATATATCGTCGGGTGTATTACATAGTGACGGATGTTGAATTTTTAGCATTTTTACGAAATTAAGGGAAATGGTACTAAATATCAAAGTCTTCAAATATGCCAAGCGTCAAATCTTGCAAGTACTTAAATAATAATCTTAATGAGAAATTTGGTAATTTTGACGTATGTTGCTTAACCAAGATTTTGGTGTATTACATAGTGACGGATGTTGAACCCTCTGTCATAAAAGTGTATACTTGATTTCCCACCAGGGCTTTTTAAATACTTTTGTTAATAAATATTCTCATTTAAAAATAGTAATTTATAAATATTACTATTACTAGAAATTTATATTATATTTACAATTCAAAGTGGTGAATCTCGGCAATCCACTCAACATCCGTTATTATGTAATACACCAAATTAAGAAGATTCGCGATGACGCACGTTGGATTGACGGATATTCGGAAAACGCCTATTGTTGTTTTTCATAAGGACGGATGCTGAATAACGCTTTAGTATAGGGAAAATTCAACATCCGTCACTATGTCATGAACCTAATCGCCAATTTGCGTAAATTTGGGTGTGACGGATAAGATGAGTAACTTTTCCAATGTATTTCATCCATTTTATCAAGTAAGAATTCATAAATATTAGCTAAAACTAAATTGTCAATTGTTCCTTTCGTTTCTTAATCGGATTTGATCGTTTAAATCGTATATAGGGATGCTTACCGATTCTTTGGAGTTCGCGACTTTTCAAATGCGATTTTCTCGAAAACAAAAATAATTCGTATTTTGTTTAACATCCGTCACTATGTAATACACCCGACGATATATAATATAGGTTAGTATAGCCAACTTCATTATTAGATGTATCTTCATCTGAACAAATAAGCCTAGCTGCTGTACAAACATAGTATTTAAAATGGGTAATACACTGATACCTTACATGTAATTTATAACAAAATAAAATCATTAATTCCGTGTCATTTTAGGGCTTAAATTACTGGCCAGTCTGACCAAAATAAATGCAACAAGAAATTGTCAACGGTTCTTTTGATTTTAACAAACATTGTTTAAGCAAAGCTCAATTTCCCTTTCAAATGTCCTTTTCCTAGTAAGTAAACAATTTTGGCAGGCATATTCCGCACACTAGGAAGCATCATATCCTGTAAATTAATAAGATATATTTGCATCATAGGCCAGTTGCGAATATCAAATTTATTGCCAAATTGATTGAGAAGGCAGGTAATACAGCAAGTTGGCGATCATAATCTTGGTGAGCCATTGCAATCTGCATACAAATTTCACCATTCTACTGAGACAGCCCTTCTCCAGGTTAGCAATTACACCCTTCAAGCCTTGGATGCCAATAAGGCTGTCTTGCTAGTATTGCTTGATTTGAGTGCTCACTAGTACTCTCTCGTTTGGACTATGGTAATATTCTCTTGATGGGTTCCAACACATCTAACATATCTCGCCTTCAAACTCTTCGAACTGGGGCTGGTACACTTATTTAAATCTGGCAACGTTGACCATTGTTACTGATTTGCTTCAGCAGCTCCAATGGTACAGTTTAAAGACAGAATCTTCTTCAAAGTATGGTGTATGTATTCAAGTGTCTCCGGGGTGGCTCCTGAGTATTTAACATCTTGCTAGGAATAACAAACCGGGGTTCGTCCGCGAAACTTAAATCGTAAGTATTATACGTAACTTTTGCTGAGCGCTTGTTATGATTTCAACAAGTGTACGTGTGTCGCGAACAATGAACGTTAGACAGTCATTGGAACACCTTTCCGCATATACGATTCATGAGTACGTGGTTTCATTTGGGTGCAATCGTGGGTGCAAATATGAACGAGTTGGTGTTGAATGCAGTTCTAGTAAAATCGATTAATGGATTGTACAAGCATACATGTGTTTTGGGTGAGAATAGACCTATTGAAACTGATAAGTACTCGGATACCCTCGCGTATTTTAGAATTCTTCTGGTATGAGAACTGCGTTAAATTAGATTTGAAGTCTCATCGAATTGGCCTATATTGTTACTATACTTTCGATAATATCAGATAGGCCAACACCGGCACAGAACATAACATGGATTAAAACCAAGTGGTTGTAGGTGAAAGACAAAAATTTTTGATTTAAAAAAATTTAAAGTAATATAAGGCCTATATCCAATAAACGAAAAGAAAAGGATATGAATGAATATTACAGCAAGGTAAATGCAACCAGAAGGAAGAAAGGTCTGTTAAGCAATAAGATACAATTACTAGGGAAGAAGACCTTACAATTTGATTTGTAAAGAATTCAACAAAACTGGGAATTAGCCAACAAGTGCCAAAAACAAGTGTAATTTCAATGCGACTCAGAGAGTTCCGGAACTGGAGGTTTGTGTGGTATTATTTAGCATCTAAGAGAACTAAAAATAGTCACCAAAGATTGAGATTTTTGGTTTTTGATGTAGTAGTAAACATCTATGTGCAACATAGTATAACAGTACCATAGGATAGCATACTGTATAACAAAAAATTTGGATCCGGAATTTTATTACAAAAAGTTAAGCTATTTCACAAAGCGGATTAGTATGGGATAAGCATATGTTACATGCAAAAAGTACGATTGGTTAGAAAATTGAGGACACCACCCTCTCTGAGTAAGCCTTCAAATGAACTAGATCAGAGGGGTTTTTTCTTTCTTTTTTTTTCTTTTTTTCTTTCTTTCTTTCTTTCTTTCTTTCTTTCTTCACTTTGGAAAAAAAAAAACCTAATGCAGGCTTTAGAAAATAAATTTTGTTGCCTTTATTTAATTTGGATAAGTCCGTTTCAGTGGGTCAAGACTCTACGCTGCAAAAACAGTGTTCAGGCACATGGTTCAATTTAGTGTCAAATCTCTAAACCACTTTGCGCGTCCAAATATCTCAAAAACTCCTATGTCAAACGCCTAAACAGTTAGATTTTAACATATTTAGATATTAAACATTATTTTCAAAAATTTAGAAACGTGGTTCCAAAGTAGTGTTTAGAAAGGTGTTTAATCTCTAATCACTGTTTTGCAGTATAGCATCACACGACACGACGGTCCTGAAAAAAAGTTCAAGGGGGTTCCTTTAATATCTTATTTTTTCGTTCAGGACTGTGTCTTCCTTCATTTTCTGGGACTAACAAGATGGATCGAATGCGAATAGCGGACCGATCCGTCCACGTCCCACACACTACGAGTGTGTTATGTGTACTCGTGACCACACGTCGTTTTAATCGTAAATCTGGCTTACTCGTAAGACACAAGTAGCCTACGTCCAAGTTTCACGAACGCGAACAAAACTGTTAGTAGAACTTACGTCAGAGAAACTAGGCTACATTAGTCTTACGACTGCTTTCGCGACAACGAACCCATGATAGCGAGGCTTCAAGACTCCTCAGGACACTACACTTCTCTATGTACCTAAAACTCATCATCGTTCACTCCAATCTGCCCGCAAATCAGAAGAGCGTTTTCTTATAATGCGCCCAAACTGTGGAATGACCTACCATCTCATGTTCGTGTTCTGTCATCTCACTCGCCGCCTCCCTTCAAAAAGGGACCGAAGACTCATCTTTTTTGATCTGTGTAATTTTTGTCTTGTTCATGTTTACTCTTAATACTTCACTGGCCTACTAGTACTTTCTATTAGGGCTTGTGGTGCATTTTTTGCGATGTGATCTTTTGAAATGGCGCCTTATACAACTGCTTGTATGTATGTATGAGTGTGCTGCCTTCGATACCATTGACTATGCTATTTCGATTAAAAGGCTTGAAACAAGTTTTTGTTATCACAGACCTGCTTTTGCCTGGTTTAGATCATTATCTCACTGACAGAATACCCGAGTGATGGGTAATCAATAAAATGTCCAAGCAGCACATATTTCAACTACTTCTGTTCCCTCAGGGCTCCATTGTAGGCCCGCAGGATTTCAAATATATACAAGTGTGAGTCAAAATAAAAACCCTACATTCAGGACATATTTTTCTTCAAAGTTTAAACTTTTGTTTTTTGCTTCAATGTTTGTTTTGGTTGTTTACAGAGATAAACACTATCAAAGATTTTTAGTTGGTGTCTTTCGGACTTTGGTTTCAGAAACTATGACCCAATTTTGCGGAGCGACCTAAAAATTCAGTTTGGGCCGATTTTAAGCCATACAATGCGGAGAGACTTATCGATGTATACTAACACTTCGCAAAGACATTCAATCACACGCACTTCAGATGGTATCGATTTCTTCAACGACAAAAACTATCAGTTTGAAATAAAATGGTATATCTTGGTGTAACATAATTATAATAAAATATCTTCAAAAATTAATTACTTAAACCATTGTTCAAAAAATATAAAGAGTCAGTTATTGAAAACCACCCAATATCACTGTCGCATTCTGAACATAATGAAACTGCTCAGATTATTTTTGTTTTACATCTAAGGAATTATTTTGGCACAAATACAGTATACTCAGAGTCCATAACTTGCAAGAAACTAAAGCTGAAGTTTTTCTTTCTGTGATAAAATTGGAAATTAAAACTTAAAATTCCATATCGCACTACTGTTTTTTTTTTATCAATGAAATACAAAACTTTCTATGGTTTCCATTTCATTTCACGTTTGCTCCCAAGTATCGTTGTAGGTTCAAAACCATGAAATCTTGCTGAACAAAGTAAACTGTGGTCTTTACACCAGCTTTCTTGAATTTCTTATTGGGAAATTGACATTTTTTGGTATCATTTTTTTTTATAAGCTCGGATATTATTTTTTATAATCCTTCAATTACTTCTCCCACCTTCTATTGTTTAACATAATTTGGTGTTAAATGTTTGTACTCAAATCACTGCTGCAGACCATGTTTACTTTGTAAGCGATGCATCTTTGGTTGGCTCAAAATCGGCCAAACAGGAATTTTAAGTCCTACAAATAAGGCGTAACTTCTTCCTCGAAAGTCCGAATGACAAAACCAAATAAACGTTTTATTGAAAGCGGTTTATCCTTCTTATAACCATAGCAAACATTTTAGCAAAAACAATTCCTTAACTATTTAAATATTTTTTTATTCTGAATGTAGTTTTTTTTTTGACTCACACTGTACTTACCCAGTCCGGTGACATTATTATTGAATCATGATGTTAACTTTCAACTCGTATGCTGATAATACTCAACTTTACTGTGCGTTTAATCCAAAGATTCCAGGTGATTGTGAAAATGCTCTTCAAAAACTTTCAAGCAGTTTATATTCTGATATAAACACTGGATGGTAAATAACAGAGAAGATGAGAAAAGAAGGACGATGGTTCAACTGTTACTTCAAAAAAACTGTTCATCTGCCTATCTTAATTGCCTTAAATCCAATCGATTGTATCAAAGACCTGCGCTACTTGCTGGAGAAATTACATACACTGTCATTAAATCCCAGAAGTATTCCAATTACCCATGTTGAAAATAGTCTATTTGCACAGGTAAGAGTACACTATGGTCGTGACAGTACAGCGACGAAACGTATACTCTTCTGTATCACTTACAGACAACTTGACCCCCACATTTTCAAAGGCATTTTGACACTTTGGACACTTTCGGACACAAACAGGTTTTTTTTTTTTGTGGTTGGAGTGTTGTGGTTGGAGGTGAATTTCAAAATGCATTTTTATTTTAATCATTCAATCATATATATTTTCACAGGAACCAACTAACCGGAATGTTGAAATAGGTAAAATACACAACATCAGTTATTGACCTCAAAACATAAAATAAAGGCTTTTTAGCTTACCGAAAAGGGTTGATTTTTGCTTTTTCTTTCGTTTTTTAAAGTTCACGTTATCCTCATGATCTGCGAACGAACGAATAAAATAATATTATGGTCAGAACCAACGTGGATTTCCTCCAGCAGAGAACCATTTTACTTGAAAATTAATAAAACTGTTTTAGTAGCAGTTTGTCAATTCATGTTGGAACTCCTGACTGGCCAATCGTGAGTCGGATGAACAGATTACTTCACAGGTCCAATCCGAGAGGCCATTGAAGTTTCCCATACAAGAGCCGGTTGATGGGTATACGGGGTAATCGGATTTCAAAATCTAGCCATATCCGTCTTTCTCATCTTCTCTGCAAATAACATACTGCAGATGAATTGAATCAAGATTATTGTCTTTGCCACGCTCTGTGTTGAAAATTATAATTCTAATTCTTCCATTTTTAGTACAGATATCATTGATTTTTCCCAACAATTTTGGATTGTCAAATACAAGATTAGTAACAAATCAGTAAACACTAAGGAATGCGTGTATAAACGGAATCACAGTGAAAGAAAAGTGTTTTTAAGTTGGTAATGTTCATGGTTAATATCGATACTTAAATCGTGAAGTAAAAACGTATTTTTGTTAACGCTTACTGATGCGTATGAGTGCATGCACTAAAGAAAAAGTAATAACAGGAAGAAGGGGAGAAGGCCGTCCCCGTTCACATAGATCTCCAAGGGACTTCTGAAAGGTATTAACAAAAGAATAAATAATATAACGAATACAAAAACAGTGTCCACACCAAACAAGCGCTTGCAAACCTTAAAAGTACAGAAATAAATATTGTATAAGCTGCATGCTTCGCAAATGTAAACGTGATCCTTTGTAATTGCGTTTAATAAAGCACGTCGAAAATAGACTTGTTTTCAGTATGGTTTTAGAAAGTTGTACTGCAGTGGTTCAAAAATGACTTATAGAAAAGTACGTGTACTACAATTCTCATAAGTCCAACCTAAAGATAGTATGTGGAGATCAGGGGTCATTTTTAGCACCTCTGTTATTCATATTTGTATTAACTATTACAACTAAAACATCAACCGGATTAGAATTTATTTTTTTGGGATGATACCGCTATATTGTTTTCGATTCCAAAATGAGGAGTAAAGTAGATTTGAAGATAGGAGTTTGAAGGAAGAAATGTTGTTTAGAGTCAAATGCATGGTAAAACTGATTATATCGTCGCCACATCACATACTGTCGTATTTTACAAGACACCGTTTTCCGAGACAAATTCGCAATTCAAAATCTATCGCGACATTTCATGTCTTTACGGTTAAAGAAGCATAAAAGACATCGATACTCCAGTTTTAGTTCAGTTTATTAACTGAAACTAAACTTGAACTAAACTGAACATCTATACTACTGGTGAAGAAACATTTTTTTCAAGTCCAATATAAACCATAAATCCAACTAAAAACTGAACGTATATATCTAATTAGGCTACAAAGTATAAAGTCTGTATGTGAAATCACAAATAAGGTTAATATGCCAAATACGACGAATATTACCCGTTGTTTTAAATGTAAGTAAAATAGATCACTACGTGAAAAAGCTTGTTTACGTAAATACGATGAAAATACTTCAAAATAGATCTGTATGGTAAATCGTGTATTTTGGGATCCGCAAAATACAACGCTATCAAACATGTGTAAATGAAATGGCCGATTTTTAAAAATACGACACAGTATGGGAAATACGGATATGATGATTTTGAGGAAAATGACAAAAATCTGTAATTATAAAACTAATTAATTAGGCATCCTCACATTTTGAAAACTTTGTGGATGGCAAGAATCGATGAACTATGCACAACTCAGGCAGATTCGCAAAAACCTAAAAAAATGTGAAATACGACAGTAGGTGATGGGGCGACGATACATCACCCTCATGCATAAACACTAACCTTACACTAGGACCAATTGGAATTCACATAAAATTATAGCTGAAGTACATTCACTTCCATTTATAAGTTATGGGGGAATTACTAGATCTGACAATGTCTTGAATCTTAAAGCGCTAAACAGTTGACTCAGGTCTAAGTTTACTCTGAGGAATTCCCCCACTTTCCATATTGTGCAATCTATCGTAACAGGTGCATTATGCAAAAACAAAATCTAGGGAATTCCTAGTCTCTTTTCAACATAAACAAGGACTTTTCCCGTGAGAATCTTTTTCTAAAATAAAATTGAGAAGAAATAATATTTTAATGGTAAATAAAATCATCACCCTAAAAAAGGAAATTTGAATGAAATTTAAATTTTCCAAATCTGGCTTTATACCTTAAACCATTTTGTGCGTAATTTTACATTAAGTTTACACAGTGCAAATTTTACACTTTTTATAATGTTCTAGCATTGCTGCCTTCAGTTCACATTACCAAATTGTATACTAAATTTTTGAAACAAAATTTAGGCAACTCTGGACAAGGCATCTGACAAGACATTTTCTTTTCCTTTGATATGTATTATGTCAGATTGTCTTCTTGTAGAGTTAAAAACTCCACCTGGACAAAGTCTCTGACTTATGTTTTTTCATCTTGTGGATCAATGTCAACGGATTGTGATCCGTGTACACTAGAAATGGGTGAACTGTTGTACTCAAGTACACTCAAAATTTGCAATGACAATAGCATACAAGACAATTTCTTTCTCAATGTTTTTCTGATGTTGTCAAACTTCTTAGAGTAATAAACAGGATGATCTACATCCTTTCATCTGCTTGATGAGAACTCCACCACAGCCTACAGCACTGGCATCAACTTGAATGTTTCTGAAAGTCAAGCGCAATCAAAACTGGCGCAGTCATCAAAATAGACTTGATTTTCTCAAACGCTTTTTGGAATGCTGCTGACCACACAAAATTTTGTGTTTTTCTTCAGAAGGTTGGTCAGTGGAACACGCAATTTCTGAGAAATTTGGACAGTATTTTCTGTAATACCCGACCATACCTGAGAATCTCATGAGTTCCTTTTGCTCTGTGGTGTGGGGAATTCTTCAATTGTTCAAACTTATCTTATGCCAGTGATTGGCCCTTATGTGCCCTTGTTCCTACAACATTGCCCTAAGTATGTGACATTTGCATGGCAAAATTCCACTTTCACAGATTCACAGGCAAACCTGCCTGAGATAGTTTCTCAAACATTTGAATGGAGCTGTTCCATGTGTTCTTCCCATGATTCACTGTCCACAAGGAGATCATCCACATAGGCTTCAAAATTTTCTATTTGTTCACTAATCTCTGACTGTTGCTGGCAGAATTGTGAGACCTATGCCATTCTTTTTACTGGTATTATAGGCCATGCGGGGGACAAAAGGATTGAAATTCTTTGGCACCTGGGTCAGGAGGGGAACCGGCCAATACCCTTCACAAATCAAATTGCTAACAAATTTGCATTTACACTTCTCTCTATGCAATAATAATCAATCCGTGGGATCGGATTTGAGTCGGTTTTGGAACACAAGGTGATTTCGGACAAATCGGTACAAATCGAAAATGAACCATCAGGTTGGGAACCAGAATACATGGGGAGCTCCATGCACTATTGCTTTGCTCTACTATGCCATGTCTAACAGGATTTCACCTCATCCTGATATGTTGCAAACTTGATTGGATCACCCTATAAGTATGTTGCTTTATAGGCTCAGAGTCCCACTCCATCAATGTCATGGGGTATGACATGGTTTCACTGGGTACATCAGGCAATATGTTTTCCCACTCATAGAATTAACTCTTTCAATTCACCTTGTGACTTTCTTGGAGAGACCTAGTTCTGTTCAAATTGGAAGTAGTCAAATTTGGCCAATTTGACACCAGAATAATTTCTGTGTTACGTGCTGCTTGTTCAGGTTCCTGGACTCTGTGATGTCATCATTGCACACTCATCACCCTTACTCTGGATGACACACACACGCAGGCGTAACTTCTCATTTTTCATTAATACTCTTTGAAAGCCTATTTATGTGACCATAATGTCGACTTTTACGTCACCTGGTTGTTTGATCAATAGTCAAGGTCTCCACTTTGTTCTAATATCATATGGTACAGAATACTTGTCTTGCAACGGATGCCCTTGTATTGGAAAAAGTGCCAAACCCTGTCACGGTTTAATACTCTGTTACTGGCTCTTTGTCATACCAGGTGTTCATTTGTGCCTGGCTTGTGTTGAGATTTGTTTTGGCAATTTCTGTGGCGCTTTGGAGCTGTGATGAATTTGAGAAACTAGTCTACAAATTCACTATTTATCAGGGATTTTCACACCGAACCACTTTCATGGTAGCAATAACAGGAGATGAACTCCCTATCCCAATCCTCTCAAAATCAAAAACAAGGTTTTGACATTGTTTTTTAAATGTTTGGTGGTACCTTTCTATTGCCCCCTGGGATTCCTGGGGTGTATGCTGACGGAACTGTACTGGGGAAAAATCCCAACTGGTCCCTCACTTGCTTGAACAACCTGGACATGAAATTTGATCCTTGATCAGACTGAATTGATTTAGGAAGGGCCCTACTAGGGTGAAAAATTTGTTAGAGCTTTCACATATTCTGTGCCCTAATATTTCTCAAGGGTGGGTATAGCGCAGGGGAATCTTGGGGAAAGCACACATGATGGTCTAGTAAATACTGATTCCGACTTGCGTCTTGGAATGTCCTACGCAATCTATTAACACCCTACAAATGGCTCATCAAATGCTTGGTTTGGTTGAAGGGAGCAGTAGGAATTTTTATTGGGCTTGCCCACCATTTGACATGTATGTGTGACAAGTCTTACACTATCAGACAGTCATCTTTTCGAGTGTAGGCCACTAAAAGGACTCCTGCATTCTGTCATGGGTTTTTCTCACACTAAGTGTCCAGCCATGGGGACTATCATGGGCTATGGCCTATTCACTTCCCTATGGTATCACCTTTGGCACTACATATTGATGCAGACCTTCCATTCTTCATTCTACAAAGTGCATCGGGTGGCCGCCATTTTCTCATGAGGACACAATTTTGCTTCTAAAAACAAAACAGGAATTTGCTCGGCATACCTGGTGCGTAAATGCCTTCACCCTAATTGTCTAAGTCTGGGTAACGAGGATGCTCATTTCCAGCTGTTCATGGTTTAAGGGTCTCCTTACAGTCCCTAACTCTTATCATGATAAGCGGTGGATTTCATTTGTTACAAGCTTTCAACTTTGTCTGTGCTCAGGGGCTGGATTTTTACTAACAGGGAATTAGTATCCTGAAGAGGGAAGATGAACTACAAATTCCTCTAAACTTTGAGAAAAAAGTATCCTTAAATTTGGGACCAAGTCATCCTCACCGCTCTTCCTATATGTATGAGTGATTTTGTAATTACATGTTCACTGTTTTCTGTGAGGCTTTTTTCTGGTCATGGAATAGTTACTGCACATGCTGGGAAAATTCTGTTTCCTATTCAAATTTATCCACTGTACAGGGGCACCTGGGACCTATGGATCTGGGAAGTTACTGTTCCCCGGCCAATCATTCCCTAACACATGGAATACCCCTTTTACTGGGAGTTCTGTCTAACACCAATGTGACAGTTCCAGGAAAACAAGTTGATGTCAAATTCATTTGTGAAGAGGGCAATAATACAACCAGACCTCTCCCCTTGGCAGCAATGCACATTTCCTGTGGAACTCTCAATATCAAATGGAAGTGGTGGGCAGATTCCAATATACATGGACTGCGCCGCATCACGGGACCCGCATGATTCTAATGGGTTGGATCTAAAAATCACCTGACAGTCGACACAATCCTCAAAAACCTTAAGGTTAAAGTCATCCCTTACTTTTTCGTTGTCAATTCCTTTTTGTGGAGTTTCTTGTTTTTGAACAGAAGAATGAAACTTTTGACTCAAAGTAACTCACAACCTACTGGTTTTGACTCACTTTGGCTTTCTCCATTTTGGGTGGATAGCCATGTATCTCCCAATACCTTGACTTTGTATGTCATGGATTTTACAGTGATGGCATGTGAACTGGGTCCCGCCCATGCTTTGATTAGCACCATTACTTTTCTTTACTCCCCCTTTTCATGGGAACAGACTGGGATTTTCCCTCCGGAGTGCTACCATGAGACGATTTGTTTGAACCCGACTTGTGTTGTAATTTTGTACCTATTAAATTCTTGGCTAGGCCTACTAGTATTACTTAATTGTGAGTCAAGCATAATCGTCGGCCTTTACGCTGCTTCACGCAAACTGTCAATTTGGTTTTCATCCAGATGTGTTTTTATATCTGGATGTAGGACACTGGAACTCTCACACTAAAATAAACTCCCCCGTGACCAAAAATTTTGCCCGACTTCGTTTGCTGAGAAAGCAAGCGATTCAAACATTTTGTTCCTTCCAGGGCCAAATTCAACATGGGTCTGGTTATCCTTTTTATGACAGATATGAAATTTTTGTCTATATATTGCCTCTGGTCCCAATTCATATGCTTGAGCACTGCCTGCTTAACCTCGTCATAATCATACATCTGTCTAAGACATGGCCCCGAAATATTTCTCGGCTTTACCAATGAACAGTGAGGTAGCAACGAGGTCCAAGACTCTTGGGCCATTCCAAGCGATGGCAATTTTATCAACGTGTAAGACAGTATTGTCTAATTAGTGTTCCTGAAATTTTGGGAACCAGGCGAATATTTTTCGCCCCATTCAAAACCAGGGGTTGGAAGAGTTTGATGAGGGCTTATAGCCTGTTTTTGTTGCAATTTTTCTAACTCTAGTTAGCTTAAGCTCTTGTGTTTCATATCATTCTGCTTTCCAGATTCTGTGTTTCATTTCATTTTTGCAACTTTTCCTTTTCTAATCTTTGTTTTGTCAATTTGCAAAAATTTTTGTTAAGTTCTTTTGCATTCCTTTTCTTTCTGTTCCTTTTCAACTTTTTCAACTAATTCTAATTCCTTTTGAAATTTTCAGGTGCTTTCCAACTGAATTCATCACTTTCACCTTGTTCTGAAAAACCTGAATCCTTTCCAAATAGGATTCATCCCAAACATTTCCTAGACTAAAGTTTTAATCAGGTTGTTTTTTTTATAACCTGCTTTATCCTAGCAGTTTGCATCCATAGTACAAATGTTTGGCTAGTTTCATAACTCAGGCTTTCTCAAGCTCATCAAAACTTCTCCCAAGTTATTGCCCTATCATCGTTCTGGATATTACACTCCATTGTGGCCATAATTACAAAAACAATAATATTGGACTGAACCAAACTACAAAGTCGTACATGTAATACACACAAAATTTTGTATGCCAAAACGTGCACAATTTTACGATTTTAATAATCCTCTTTTTGGTGTTGAAATTTTGAAACATAAGGCTCAAATGTATCTAAATTCAATTCCCGATGACGAGCCCCCAATCGTTATGACGTCTCGTAGACGTCAAAGGTCCAGAGAAATACTTTCAAACACAAAATAATGAGCCTGTGCACACGTGATCTAAATTTATAATAAAACAGATTAAAAAAGAAAAAAATAAAAAACTTAAAAAAAGCAAAAAATAAAAAAAATAAAAAAAATTATAGCAATTATATGATTTATACGTAATGTAAACAAGATGTCACTATGTCCCAAGAAGCGTTGCAGTCCAGAGGTAATCCTCACAGTGACGGACTCCGAAATGACCGCATGCAAAGTCACACATAAATATCCATGTATATTCCATAAGAATCTTAGTCCTGACAGATAACTTGAAGCGTTCAAGACGCAAGGTTTTTTCCCTGGACGACACTAATGTTCCACAATAACAAATCAGGTATTATACCACCACCATCAGTCTGTCGCTCGGTCCTCATATAGGACCAACAAAATGGAATCCTTTTTTATTCCAAAAACCAGAAGCTCTTTGGATGAAAAGACGAAAGCGACATTAAGCGATCAAGCTCCGGCGGCATCCAAAGTATTTAATCCTGGCACTAGATGTAGATTAAACTCAAATCTACCATTTTTGTTAGTTAAAAACAGCATACGTGAACTGACTGTATTATAGACTCCAGATACAAAACTTATGGCCTCAGTCCTTCAGTCAAAGTACTATTTAACTTCTCACAGATAGATTCCCCATTCTAAACAATAATAATTACATCAATCTCTGCATGAACATAACCTTCACTAGTCTGACAATTGGAAATTCACATAATTATATCATCTGATTACATCAATTAACACTATTATAACTTTAGGGGGAATACTAGATTTCGCAATGTTATCGTAAAGCATACCAAGTTGACTCAGTATAGTTACATTCTTGGGAATTCCCAGTCCCTTATGTGCAATCAGCTAACAGGTGCAGTCTGCACAAACAAATATGAGAGGGAATTTCCTAGGTCTCTTTTCACATAAACAAGTACTTTTCATGTGAGAAATCTTTTCTCAAATCAAATGAGAACATAATTTTGAATCAAAATTTTGAGGGTAATATCGAATAGGGAAAAGTAAACATCCGTCACTATGTCATGACATAATGGCCATGTTGCGTAATTTTGGTTATGTTGTGTGGTTGTTGTAGGATAAGATGGGGAACTTTCCAAGTATACATCATTTTATTAACTAGATGAATATTAGCTAAAATAAAAATTTCCAGTTTGTTAATTTCGTTTTTTCATTCTTAATTAGAAATTTGGTAATTTGACGTATGTTACATAACAACGGCTTTGAGTATTAAAAGTGACGGATGTTGGCCTGTCATAGAAGTTGGGAAATTAATTTCACAGCCGGGACTTTTAATACTTTGTGAAATCAACTTTAAATTATAGCTGACACAAGCAAAATATGAAATTTTATAATATGAAGAGAACGAACGGGAAGAGAAGATTGGGGTGTACAGCGTGATTTAAATCAGCAAAGATACTGAGGTGCAAAAGTCCCATTGAGTGCTTGTAGGTATAAGGAGCAAGAATTTGATTGAATACCGAGATGATAAGGTAACCAGTGGATCTGTTGTAAAAATGGTGAGATGTGTTGAAATTCGTGGGTCCTTGTGATTGTGATAATTATTGGCTAGGCCTACTAGTATTAATTAATTTGTGAGTCAAAGCATAGTCGCGGGCTTTATGGCTGCCTTCCGCAAACTGTCCAATTTTGGTTTTCATCCAGATGTGTTTTCATATCTTGGATGTAGACACTGAACTTCTTCACTAACATCAACTCCCCAAGTTTGACCAAAATTTTGCCGACTTCTTTGAGAGCAGCCACGATCAAAACATTGTTCCTTTACAAACACGGGCAATTTCAACATGGGTCTGGTCATCCTTTTCTGACAAGCATCTGAATTTTTGTCTATATGCCTTTGGCACCAATTCATATGCTTTGAGCACTGCCTGCTTAACTTCGTCATATCACTACATCTGTCTATGACATGGCCGTAATATATTTCTCGGGCTTTCCCAATGAACACTGACTGTAGCAACCAGGTCCAAGACTCCTTGGGCCATTCCAAGCGATTGGCAATTTTCTCAAGTGTAAGAAGTTTTGTCTACTTCTTGTTCCTGAATTTTTGGAACCAGGCGAATATTTTTTCGCCGCATCAAAACCAGAGGGCTGGAAGAGTCTGATGAGCTAGCCTGTTGTTTCAATTTTTCTAACTCAGTTGAGCTTCTAGCTCTTTTTTGTTTCAGCTCATCTGGCATTTTCATTTCCTTTTGTTTCATTTCTTTTGGAACTTTTCCTTTTCTATTCTTTGTCTTTTTCAATTTGCATCCATCCTCTTTTTGCTCATTCTTTTGCATTTCCTTTTCTTTCGTTCCATTTCCAGACTTTTTCAACTCTATTTCTATTCCTTTTGATTTCATTCAAGTTCTTTCAACTTGAATTCATCACTTTCACCTTGTTCCTGAACAACCTAATCCTTTCCAAATAGGATTCATCCCAAACATCTTCCTATACTACAGTTGTTTCAGGTTTTGTTTTTTATAACCTGCTTCCTCATAGCATGTTTTTTGCATCAATCCTAATGTTTGGCTAGTGTCATTAACTCAGGCTTTCCAGCTCATCAAACTCTCCCAAGTTATGTGCCCTATCAACCTTCTGGATTAAACTCCCTTGTGCCATACTCTACCACCATTCAAATATTGACTTGAACCAACTAACAAAGTATACATGTAATACACACAAATTTGTATGCCAAATGTGCACATGTTTATCGATATTATAACACTTTTTTGGTGTGGTAAATTTTGAACAATAAGGCTCAAATGTATCTAAATTCAATTCCCATGGACGAGCCCCCAATTCTTTTATGACGTCTCGTAGACGTCCAAAGGTCGAAATACCTTTCAACACAAATAAATGAGCCTTGGTGCACAAGTGATCTAAATTTTATAATAAAACAGATTTAATATTTGTAATTGGTTCAAGAATTTGGTAATCCAAAACAACATTAACATATATAGTAAAATTATACAACTTATTGATTTAACTTATTGTAAACAAGGATGTCCACTAATGTCCAAAGAAGCATTGCAGTTCAGCGAGGTTATATATCCTCACATTGAAGACTCCAAAATGACAGCAGGCAAAGTCACACATAAAATATCCATGGTATATTACATAAGAATCTTCAGCCGGAAGATAACTTGAAGCAGTTCAAGACGACAAGTTTTCCTCGACGCCACTAATGTTCCACAATAATAAAATCCAGGTAATTATACCACCAATCAGTCTGTCGCTATGTCCTCAATAGGAACACACACTGATCCCTGTTTTTATTCAAAAACCGAAGCTCTTTGGCTGAAAACGACAGCAACATTCAGCTAGCAGCTCCGGTGGCATCCAAAGTTATTAAATCCTGGCACTAGATGTAGAACTCAAATCAACCATTTTTGTAGATTAAAACTAGCTATAACGTTAACTGTACTGGTATATAGCTTCCAGATTACAACTGCTGGCCTCAGTCCCTTCAGTCAAAGTACTATTTAACTTCACACAGCTAGATCCCCCTTTCTAACAATAACATTACATCATTCTCATGTATAAACATAACCTTACACTAGCTGACCAATTGAAGTCACATAAATTATATCTCTGAAAAAATTTACATCCACCTTCCCTATATACCTTTATGGGGAATTACCTAGATTCTGCAATGTTTTGATCTTAAAGCATAACAAGTTGACTCATTTACTAATTTACTCTTGGGAATTCCCCATTTCCCTTATTGTGGCAATCTATCAACAGGTGCATTCTGCACAAACACTCTCGAGATTTCCTAGTCTCTTTTCAACATAACAAGTACTTTCCTGTGAGAAATCTTTTCTCAAATCAAATTGAGAAAATACTATTTGAATCAAAATTTTGAGGGTAATATAAGAATAGGAAATCAACTTCCGTCACTATGTCATGAACATAATGGCCATTTTGCGTAATTTTTGGTGTAACGATAAGATGTTAACTTTTCCAATGTTATTACATCCATTTTATTAATAAGATGAATATAGCTAAATAAATTTCCAGTTGTTAATTTCGTTTCTTTCATTCTTATTAGAAATTTGGTACTTTTGACGTATGTTACATACAAAGGCTTGATGTATACATAGTGACGGTTTTGAGCCTCTGTCATAGAAGGGTATACTTTATTTCCGACCAGGGCTTTTTAAATACTTTTGTTTGTAAATCAATTTTAAATTTATAGCTGACACAAGCACATATGAAATTTATAATATTAAAAGCCGAGCGAAGAGAACGATTTGGGGTGTACAGCGTGATTAAATCAGCAAGATACTATGGTGCAAGTCCATTGAGTGTTTTGTAGGTAAGGAGCAAGATTTTTGAATTGAATACGAGATGATCCAGGTAACCGTGGTCTGTGTTGTAAAACTGGTGAGATGTTTGAAACTTCGTGGTCCTTGTGATAATTCTAGCTGCAGAGTTTTGAGCGTGTTGCAGAAGTTGCAGTTGGCATCAGGCAGGCCATGTAAAAGCATTGCCATAGCAAGTTTTGCTTAGATAACAGAGTGAACCAGTGTGGCACAAGTGTCATGGAAAGGGACTTTCTCTCTTCCAATTTTGCGAAGAAAAAAGTAGATTGCATGGCAAGTGTTACTTAGTTACTGCTTGAAGGGGTATTTATCATCAATAATAACCCCAATGTTCCTCGCAGATTCAGCTGTGTTCAATCCCACTGAACATATGTTGATATTTTGGAGGAGAAGATGGAGAGAATCAATTTTGACCGGAATGAGTATGACGTCCATCTTGGAGTCATTTAATTTCAGTTTATTTTGCGTCATCCAGTTTTTAATGTCCTCAAGACTGCTTGTATAGAAGATTACAGCAGAGGACAATAAGATTTCTTAAAAGACAAGTTAAAGAGCTGATTTGTCTCACATAGTCCTTGTGCACAACCAATCAGACCGATCCTGTCAAGAGGTATTGGCCCTTAACGCACTATCCTAGGTAGGATTTGCGGAACCTGCCGAAATTTTTTCAGTAAGCTACGGGTAAACGGCAGCGGACCGAATCTCCCAAACAAAAACCGATTAGTTCCAGAAACCTATTACAGCAATACTGAACGTGGCCGGCCACGGCAGCGGGACTCACGTAGCCAGGTCACGGCAGGGGGCCAAATTTCCCAAACAAAAACCGATTACAGTTCCACCACCGATTTACATCAACACTTAACAGTGGCGCGTACGTCAGGCAGCGGAGCTCACGTAGCCCGGCCAAGGCAGCGGGACTCGTGGCCATACTTTTTGTGCCAACTGTATGTTGGATGCTACACACCTTATATCATTTGATGCTTAACCAAATTATTTTAAAAACTGTTGGTGTAGTAACATTATTTCCTGAAAAAATCTTTCATATACTTATGACAACGGATATTACTTAAATTACAGCATATTAAAGGTGGGGAACTACTTGTAAAAATGTATTAAAATAAAACACTCAAACTTCAAAAGTAGCCCTGTGAAAACAATATCAATAGCTCTTAAAGTCCAGGAAATTGATATGATAACCTAGCCAAATCTTTACGGGCATTCCATTCCATAAACAGGCCACAAAAAAAATACCCTCCAGTGACAACATTGGTGAAACTATTGATTTCTCAAGTGCCATGAATAGATTCACACCAGGTCACCTGAAGTTTTCTATTACTCTCTGAAAAATCAATAGTCACTAATGATGACATCACCTACCCAGATATTGAATGCTTTCTGCCTCCTTTGAGACTTGACACAACCACATCATTCATTTGCATTTCCCTGGGCCCTTTAACGAAGATACTGGATTTCCATTATTTTCTCGTTTTAATATTTGAATTTGTGTGATACTTACCAACTACAATTGGGAGTTTTTATATTTTAACCAAACACGCGCAGATACATAACTTATCACACCAGACATTTGGACAATATACTTTTGCCAAGAAAAAAAATGTTTTTCCTGTCAAATCTCAGAAAATCTAGACCTATAATTTGGAATAATGTAATGAACCATAAAGAAACAAAATATTTAAGCAATTCAAACGTTTGTTATCGTCTGAAGTGGTGTTGAGTTGCATCTCGTCTTAGAAATAACTGATGTGAAATGAAATTTAATGAATGTTTTTCTTTTGGAGCTTGTCCCGTCTTGTGTGCCTGTTATATATAGCTTTGTTTGGTTGTTAATATTAATAATGTGGGGGTCCACTTCTGGCTTTTGGCCTCTTGGTCCCTCCCCATAGTCATTTGTGGGCGTGTTTGTCTGTGTGTCCATTTGTTGATTATGGAATTAAAAGTTTTGTGATTGATCTGTGAATTATTGAAAAGTTACGAATATAATAGATCTTGACGCAACTGAACAAATTCTTATGTGACATTACTTCCGCGTAAACAAATTCATGAGATCGCAAACGTCGAGTATGCGTTTTGTTAATTTCCCCCTACGAACCCATCTTCTATCACTGCTATCTTTACAATGACTTCTATATTGTAATAATGGAATAACTATAATGTTGCATTTCGCGTTAAAAGTAACAACGATTTTTTAAGGGAAATTTTGAAGAAGCTGATTAAAATTTTTTGAAGATGCCTGGATTCTTTCCTGACAACCTGACAATGTGAATAAGCTTGAATAAGCAACTTACCTTTGTGTAGGAACACTTTTAAAACTCCGCGAAATAACAGTCGCGCATTATACAAAATCCTATCAACAATTGACCCCATTTTTGAATAGAAAAGGTCAAAAGAAACCATATTAACCCTTTAACCCGAAATTCTGGATTCATAAATAGCGATGACACATTTGACAATATGCACCTATTACATATTTCCATCCCGAAGGTTTTGAACCTTTTTCAAATTGAATTCCAAAGCATGACCTACCAACTTCTCCAGAGTGAATAATATCATTAACGCATTTAACTCTTCTAATGGGATTGTAATTTCAATGTAAAAATTAATAATGGACTGATTTATTTAGGCTTCACTATTTTGCTGTCAGAATTGTCGCCGTATAGCTTCTAAAGTATCAAATCAATATTAGTCGGGGACAGGCGCTCATATCATGATTCTGGGACATATTGTTTTACTGGGATATTTGGTTTTACGTATTAGTATGGAAAATTGAAATTTAACCGTCTTTTTTCGAATTCTCCTACAAGTTATTAATTTCATTTATCATTTCTTGGCATTTATCACAAAATTGAAACGGAACATGATAAAAGCGCAATCCAAATCCTAAGAATTTTTGGAGGGGGTGGGCCTTGCTCCCCCTCTCAAACCCTTGCCCCCCGCCACCCCCCAAATAAACTGACCGTTTGTACAGTGTCTATGTCAAGACGCAAACTACTTCCTCACTTAGAAATGCCTCGGCAACCATTTTCTTCCTGGGCCCTCCTTTGCATCCTGTTGCCGCCACTGGCGCGAGCGAGCGCGCGCGTGTGGTTGTGCATTTGGCGGTTTTGTAGCATTTTAACGTCCTCCCTTTCAAAAGCGTTTTCGACGACTATCAGCATCCTGTATTTTAACTGGAAATATTTAGAGGGTCCCCTTTTGGAAATCATTTCTGATCATCAGCGAAGACGTAATTAGCAGATCACTAGTTAAAAGCAATATTAGCACATTGTTTGAGAGCGCCCCCAATTTTTCAAATTTGATTATTTTTGCAGAGGTACGTTGGTAATTGTCTCGAAACTATACCTCGAACGAGAATGCTAAAAAATGCTTAGTTATCACAAAATAAGCGATTTTGTGATTAGAATTGGGATCCCAGATTGGACTTACGGCATGAGCTGGAAATGCCTACGTTTATGTCCCCATGTGAAATATTGGCCACCTCGAGAGAAATAACCTCTAACTTGGCTTGCCTGAACTATTAAACAACTAATGGATGTGCGTAAACACGTACAATTGGGCTATTTCCCGGCTATTTCACATTGGAAGGCCGTTTCCAGGCAGAACCGTTGTATTATTATCGGGGATCCCCGATAAAATTATTCTAATAGCAAATTCCTTCGTGTTGGTGACCCATATACAGTTTTTTCGAGCTTAAACCATTCACAGGTATAAATTACTAGCCATTTACCAATGCAATCGTGTAAAATCTCCAATTTTTTGAAAAATTGGGTCGCCTTCAAAAAAATGTGTCTAATATTGCGTTAATAATTTTATTACATTAGAGATCATTCGAAAATACTGTCGGTGTAAAATCTGGTATAGTCCGCCGGGAGCCATTGTCCGGGCTTCCAGAGACGACAACGGATTAGAGCGTTAAACTAAATGTTGCGTGAAGAGTCAACTGTATTCTTTACCATTGTTAGTGGACTATGAGCGGAACTATACTTATACAAACTTTCCTCCACCGGAAATAACTCAGGACATAGAATATCTT
>JAMKCH010052904.1:0-24515 GCA_023653785.1 Ophioderma brevispina
ACATGCTTGTATAATATTTAAAAACAAACATGTATTGATCATGTTGGTACGTGTGACGAATCCTTCTTTTAAAATGACTTACGTCCGTCGGCCCATGCGAAATATCCGAATTGCTTCTTTCCAGTTCTGCTGGTTAAAATGGTGTGAGTCTCAGTGGTCAATCTTGGGTGGGTATAAAGATAGCGTTGATTGTTTACCGATAAGGTGTCGTAGGTTCTATATAGTATGTGATTGGTCACATTTTCCTTTTTAAAAACGTAAATGTAAGAGGGATATGAAGGCCCCGATTCACTCTGTGTTAAATAAGTTTCATGTATGCCTCAGCTAAGTATGTGCAAAAAGTACATAAGTCAACTTGCAATGTAATTCCCACAAAATGTCATCTTATTTATCCCTTCCCGTACCTTTTACACGGATATTTCCCCTTGCTCGCCCTTTCCTTTTCAAGGGGTTTTTATTACATATGCTATTTAATATTAAATTGTGCTTATTTTATTGTGTTTGTCTAAAATTTGTAAAAAAAAGAGGCCAAAAAGGCAAAAAAGGTACGGGGGAAAAAAGATTTTTGTATTATGCCACCACCTACATGTATGCATTGCCGCAAATTGGAAAATTCTGCGTATATTATGAAGACCCTTTTCATGGGAAGAAGGAATTTGATGTATTGAATAGCTTTTTTTGCCAAAAGTGTTAAAAATTAATCCAATTCCTCAATCTTGAAACCCCGTTTTTTGAACTTTCTGAAACCCTTTTTAACTTACAAAAAAGCTCGACTTTCTAGGATATATAATGTCAAATTGGGGTTCATTTGGCCCAAAATTTCTTGCATCCTTTGGTATAGCTATGGACCCTTTTAGTCAAAACTTGGTTTAGTGTAGATATAAGTCCTACTTCCGGACTCTCAGCTCTAAGCACCATCCAAATTCCAAACCAACTTGAGACCCTCAGTGTTTTGCTTGTGGCCCGCAATAGTTTGAATTCAAACCAATGACAATGTGGCCCTGCCTCAAAAAGGTTCGACACCATAGACTTGAGCAATTCGTTGGGGCGCTTGTGTCTCTGTGATACTAATCCGGGCAAGTATTCTGTTTAATTTTAAAAACAAACCACAGAATCAGATATTTGCTGCAGGGTGCAGTGCCAAACACGTTCAAGTCACAGAATACTGAACACGTATCTGCTATCTTGAACAACCAATAAGCTTGCAAAGGTGACCATGGCCCTAAAATAAAGAAATTACTCCCTCCGTACTGGTCTTCCACCCACCATTTACCATAGCGCCACAGTCCACAGATCTGCTTTAGCGGCTAAATAATTAGGCTATGCTGTTTGCCAGTGAAGGCACACCTTTCATGGAAAGTGTGAAACCAGCTACTTAATGAATTGGTGACTGGAGGAGATCCAATTTTTAAACTTATTACTGAAGTCCCCCAAGTGGGGCTATTAGAATATTATTGGACCAATTGATTTGGCTATTAACTGTTTTGCCTACCAGTGACCACTGCTAATGTACTATTGTGAATAAGACACACCATTGAAACTAAAGCCATGTTATTTTACTGTAAGTCTCAGCATAGTATGTCTATGTGTTTCGATCAGCAATGTGTAAAAGAGCAAAGGGCTACATTATTTTGACTCCCGAGCCTCACCACCTGGAAAATCTAAGCCATCCCTGCGGTACACGCACAATCAACGCATCGTTGTTATGTCATCATAGCGGATTTATGGGGGGCGCACCCGCATGCGCCCCCCCCTAATTTTTGCAGAGGGCGCCTTGTAGATGTAGAAAAATGCCTTTTGCCGCACAGGGCGCCCTGTAACTTTAGGAAATGACTTTTGTGTTAGTGGGCCCGCCCTTGCCGACACCATTTTTAAAATTTTGCTCTCGCTGAGCTCGCCGGGTATACCCAAATTTGTTTCACTCGGTTGAAAATCGGAAGAGCAGGGGGGTACTCCTTCATTGTTATGTTTTTTGCTGCTCTGGTGCTTTTAAAAAATATAAGCGTCGCCCCTTCCCCCCCCCCCCTTCAGAATTTCGAATCAAGTGAAAAAAAAAATTGGTCTACCCGGCGAGCCGGAAAATTTTTAAAAGCGAATAGTGACTGGCGCCCGCCCCCCCCCCCCCCATTGAAGTCCCTGGATCCGCCCCTGGTCATGTTATCAAGTCTGAAATTATGACCCAGAGTATAATAGCGAGTCTCAAATTAATATTATGACAGGTGATATAGTTATCCACCTATCAAATGACAGAAATGTTTTTATGTGTTAATTGGTGATGTATGGATATTTATTAATCTTTTCCTGGAGATAGCCATCGCACACAACTGTTAAAAAAAAATGTGCGCTTGGCCAGACTCGAACGGCCCAAACCTCAGTATTATTAGTGACTACGCCTTACCATTGAGTAACAAGCCGCAGGGGGGGGTAGGTCATGCCACCCTAACAGCAACAGGAAATTCAAAACGGCCATCAACTTCCGGTGCTAGTCTTTTAAAGACTTACAGTAGGGGGCGCTCTTCTGCTAGATCGAACGGTTACCACACGATTGACCAAAGACTAGGCCTGGTCAGATATTTAAATCTTAAATGACCGGTATGGAAATTACACTGTTTTAACAGCGAGTTAATTCCACTGACCTCAACAGATTTTGACGTTAATAATTTTTCTAAATTATCATGATATTAACTAAGAGATCTTTTGAACGGAGGGTTTAAGAGTTGATTTTGCATGTCACTGAGCCTGAGGCAGATGGACTGCCATAGTAAATGCCCATGTAAAGTTCCCAAATTTCCCGTTTGGAAACCCCAAGGCCCCTATATAGAGCAGGTCATGTCCTACACCCCCTTGCCAAGCCGAGTAGGTTAGAGGTAGCGATAGAATGATAGTAGATTCCAATTGATGGTAGAGATATGGGCGGAGTTTGGACTAAGTCCCATTACTCAAAATCGGGAAAGGAAATATCCAGAAAAATCTTGATTTCTTCATCGCAATACAAAGGAGATTGGATTTGAAAGTAACGGCAACTACAAATAAAGTTACATCGTTCGTCCAGTCAATTATGATGGGTTGCCAGTGTCTTAAACATGTTCAGTACCAGCGGCCTATAAAATAGTAGGTTTTCGTTTTGATACAGTGCACTGATATAACCCCCAAAACACTAAGCGGAATATTGCTTTGTATTGAAATTGAGGCAATTTCCAATTCAAAATTGTGTTGACCAACATAATGTATTTCATATATGTGACGCAATGGGTCCACCAGACTGATTGTTTTAAAAATTGCCTACCAACAAACATATCATAATTTTTAGAAGGATTACAGTCACTGTGTGTTACAACAGAACTTATCTTCACTATTCTAAAATCGCCTTGCACAGGTCTTGGTTTCACTGAAACTATTCTGGCTTAGTTTGCGCTTTCTTGAACATTTAGAACCCCGGTTTATGCTGGACTGTGATTGGGATGTGAATGGCCCGGGAATGGCCCAACTGCTATGGTTGGTATCATGGCTCAGGGGCGGGATCCAGGAATTCTCAATGGTGGGGGGGGGCCCGTCACTATCGCTTTTTAAAATTTTCAGGATCGCTGCGCTCGACGGGGTAGACCAATTTTTTTCCATATTCGGTTCTAAATTCTGAAGGGGGGGGGGGGGTTGGGAGGCAACGCCGTTACTATTTATATTTTTTTCAAGCACCAGAGCACCAAACAACACAACAACGAAGAGTACCCACTGCTCTTCAGCATTTTCAACCAGAGTGAAAACAAATTGTATCTACCCGGCAAGGGCGCCCACAAAAAGGTCAATTTCCTAGATATACAGGTGGTGCCCGGCGCCCTTTGCGGCAAAAGGCATTTTCTACATCTACAAGGCGCCCGGGGCGCACCTTTGGGTTTGCAAAAAATAGGGGGGCGCGCCCCCCGAAATCTGCTAGTGGCTATAGCGATACTACTCCCTCATTCATACTCCACACTATCGAAACGTAGAGGCTATTCAACATCAACTGGAATCTAGTATGTGTAACTCTCGGCCAGAATTTTATCGAGCGTGACGTGCGGCAACACGGAAGTGAAGCCGATCCGAGGAGGTCACATGGTAAGGTGAATGAAAAAAGACGGGGATTGTGCCGTCCAGTGGGTCATTTTTTTCATGAAAAACTCCCTAGACATGGGGGCGAATTTTCATGAGAAAATCCTAGACATGGGTCCCATTTTTCCCGAAAACTGCCTCAAAACATTGTATTAAAAAGTCAAAATTTTCTGGGGTCGCATGCAAGCATCCAAAAATTTTTTTAAAACGGGGTATATAGTTGAAGCAAAATCCTTAGAAAGTCCGTCACCTTTTCTCCAAATGACTCTAGAACTGGGTTGTAGGGGTAGACTCCTATGCTGCACATCCTGACCAAACCAATCCGAGTAACACCCGGGGGCCTCCCCATTGGTTAATCGCTTATAATAAGGCTACCAATAGTCTCCGCCCCTTTTATGAGATATTGCCGCGCACTTGCCACCTCTGAACAGTTCTGGCAGCGACTTTAGTCCGAAAGTGTCCATCCTTTCTAGCGGATAGTAGCTCGTTCCGTAGCATGCACGTCGTCCGTACCGACCCTACAAAACGCTGCCGCACGGGAGTGGATTGAAAAAGCCGGGGGGGGTGCGCAGCGGATTCCGATGCGGAATAAGCAAATTCAGAATCAGTTACCAAAACAGCACTTATTGAAAATCTTTACACCTTTGATGTAGTCTAAATTATATTAATATTATACGCACATTGTTTCCTTAACTAATTTTCCATTCATGGTTAAAATCTGATGATTTTGAAACGTTGATTTCTTAACGTCCAAAAATCCCAATTTAAACATAACAGTCGCCCCACTAGATCAGTGACGCCCTGGATTGTTCCCGGTTATTTCTTTACGCTAGCCGGCAAGCTTACTTTCGCCGATTACCAATAATTACGAACATACATCCAGAAGTGTGAGACGACTTTTTAGCTATTAATTTGTCAAGTTCTTTGGTGCTTTTAGGGTCAACATTTCACGATGTAAGCATGAGCTGTCCACCGTTTGTATTTTTAAATCAAGCTAGTAGGGTGTAAGACATCAAAGTTTTCATGTATGGACGGATTTCGTGTCATAAAGGACTGTAAGTATCCCAAATTCTTGACTTTGGTGGCACAGTGGAACCCCAGTGTTTGAAACGAACACGCCTGCGTAGGTAGCGGACAAAGCCAGAGCAACCTCTAGTCCCAAGAATTGTGACTACAATTTGACATTCATTTTAACACTGTCATTATCATCCCTTACGAAAATGCAGTCAAGAAAATGAGCTTGCGCAACTTGTCAAGCTTGTGCAGAGAATTGCACAAGATTGGCGATGATGCATGATGGGGCGCCATACATTGCAATCACTTTGCATGCTGCAAAGGCGTGCCCTAATACGCAAGTTGCCAAACATGTCACAATTGCTTTCACTGCACGCATTGAGCTTGCATTTTTTTACTAAGGTGATAGCGCATGCACCATGATGCAATTGCAAGCACGTACACGCAGTACAAATTTTAGCTTGCAGTGTGCGCGCCATATGCGTGCAAGACAGGAAGTGCTGGACTGGCATTGGGGAGTTCAAAGTTCATCATCTCTTGGAGGACAAACATGTAAGTGGTAAGTTGGTGGTTAAACTAGTTAAAATAATAATATTCTAGGAAACGTGGCGAAAATAGGACAGATGTCCATGAAGAAGATTATTAGCAGAACTTTAAAAGTTTATTTGGGGGAGAATATTATCACTCAGATATCACTTTACAGGGAATACTTTGAAACATTTTTAAAAGGTCAGGAATTGGAAACATGTTTTTGTTAGGCTTGTAGGCTCTCAATAAATGTTTATTTGCTTGTCGATGGCAGCCAGTAGGTTATTAATTTGCAGTCAAGATGTGCATTTGAAGGTGATAACTGTGACTATACACAGGAAGTCAATTCATTTTAACGTGGAATTACCTGATTTTTTCAATAATGATTTTAGCAGGAGATCATTACAACTGTAAAATAAACATAAATATACCAATTCCATTTAACCAAATACAAAGGTTTGAAAAGTGCTAATTAAGTGTACTAAATTATCAATGGTTAGAAAATTGGCATTAAAGGGATTTACCAGATTTTTGTTAAATTTTATTACTTTTTTTTTTTTTTTTTTTTTTTTTTTAAAAAAGATTTTTGGATAATTGAGTGTGCTGACCAGTGTTTAGTTTCAGTACTTGTTCAGTAGCAATTTGGTTTAAAGGGGCATTACCTGATTATAAATTTGGACACCAATTTAGTTGTGAATGAATGGGATTAAATCGGCAGGTTAATTTAAGGGATTTCCTATTTCACAGCCTCGGTATTGCATATCTCTTCAAGATATTGTCATTTTCCATTTTTGCCCATATGCGCTAGCATAGCATACATGTAGTGGGACAATTTTGGAGGTGAACAATGTGATATAGGCTGTTATACCATTTTCAGCATGATTACACAATTAACCAAAAAACCCTTCTACTCTGAAAATGTTATCACAGTCACACAAAGACCCATAGGGCTATATTTGGGAAAAAAATTGACAGATTTAAACTCCAAGACCTCATTTTTTTTTTCATAGGTGATATCCTCTTTTGCTATGCATGCATGGCTATGCACAGAGCAAGCATATTTGATGATGTACAAGCTTGCAATTACCATTATTGTTATCAGCTGGCGCAAGCGTATTATACTGCTTTTTTGCAGCATGTACGAGCTTGCAATATACCCAATATCAGCATGCGCAAGCTTGTGCAAGCTCGCGCAAGCTTGCATTAGCTTGCACTGTGCATGGCTTGCACAAGCGTCAGAACGTTACGCAATCATTTGCAAGCTGCGCAAGATGGGCCATGCTTGCAATTTACCAATTACGAGCATAGGCACGCATAAATTAGAATTGTTTGAGCTTGCAGAAATCTTGTGCAAGCTTGCAAAAATGCTTGCATTGCAAGCTTATACAAAGCTTGCAAAAAATGGTTGCAAATATGTGTGTCATTTTCGTAAGGGATATCACTGAGTCACAAAAAGGTATGTGTAATTGGTTAGCCATTTAACCTTCTATTGCACTCACCTCTCTCCAATCAGTTTCAAGCACCATATGCAACCAAAATGATGTATTTCATCAATCCATCACATAGTAATATCCTTACATCTCTTCCATCCAGTTTTAAGACTGAACATGCAAGAAGTAATTGTTTTCGAAAAATCAGTGATACAAGACGCCGTCAGCCGTCTTGTTCTTCTGTTTTGAATGCGTTTTTACAAAGACGGCCGTCAGCCGTTCTTGTTCTGTTTTTGATGCGTTTCTTTCTTCTTCTTCTTTTTCTGGCAACATTTGCGTCTAGCTCGTCATGGTTTGACGTATTGAAACCAGACGATACAAAATTGACCGCTGAGCCGTCAAATTTATATCATATGAATTGACCCCTGTCTTGACCTGGACCTGGCCACAGGCATCCAATATGTAATTTAATTGCAAAAATATCTTCGCCTACAGATATGCGATATTAACTAAACGTTTTCAAGGAACACTGACAATGCTTCATGTAGGGTGTTCAGGAATAGGAGTCAGATGTCATTAAAGGGGTCATTGCCGGTCCTGAAAGCCAAAATATGTCATTTAATTGGCCAAAAATATCTTCTTCTACCTGATTATGCCGATATCAACAAACTTTTTACAGGAACCAATACCATGATACATATAGGGTGTTCGGGGAATAAGGAGTCAAAAGGTCATTACGGTGGTCCCTTTCCGGTCAAAAAAAACAAAAATATTTAAAAATATTCAAACATTTTTATTTTCAAAAATGTAAACACAGTAGAGTAACCAATATCTCAGATATGCATGTATGTTAGCTGTGTATGCAAGGTTATTTTTTATTTTGGGGGAAAAAAGGTCATTACAAAGTTACTTCCGGTGTTCACTAAATCTATTTCAAGAATTTTTATCTCCAGAATTAAGTAAAGCAAAATTTTTTGTTATTAACGGAAACCATGCAGTTTTGTTGTGTTACATTAGGTTTTTTTTATAAACCGGGATCAAAGGGTCATTTAAGGGGGTCAAAAGGTCAATTTTCCAAAAAAATGCTAAAAATAAGACCAAAATGGGCTATAATCTCATCTATAGAGGCAGATAAAAGCATGTTTTGCTACAGTGATGTAACATGTAATATAATAATAGGGGAGGCTATGACAGTCTTGACCCCAAAGGTCAAAGTTCAAGGTCAAATTTACAACAAGCTCAGATTGAGCTGAAATTTTGTCAGGCTAATCCGTGACATCATATATACAAAACCGTTACAGTTGACACCATCCGCGACCCAGGGGTCACGCTATAGGGGTTAAAAGGTCAAATCCTTGACATACTTGGGATTGAGTTGAAACTCAATAATAAAAATGATCCTGGGAAGTCTTAACCAAAATAAATTTAATGGACATCTGTGACTCATTAGTAAAGTAAAGTTATGAGGCGTGGGTCAAAAGGTCATTCAGAAGTCATTTCAGGCACAGGCAGTCTTGTTCGCAATGTCTACTGCATGGCTAAGTTTCTTCTTCTTTCTGTCTTTCTGGCAGCAAATGCGTTTAGCTTAGTATGTATTTGACGTTTAAGAATCAGGACTTATACCAAATAACTGCTGAGTTCATACTTTACATGCATATGACTTTGACCCCGTTTGACCTTTGACCTGGACCACAGGCATCAAATTTGTAATTTAAAGTGCCAAAAATATCTTCTCCTACAGGATTATGGCAGATATTAACTACACGTTTTCGAGGAACCACTGACCCATGCTTACATGCAGGTGGTGTTTCAGGGATAGAAAGGATCAGAGGTCCATGTAAGGGGGTCATTTCCGGTCCGAAAGCCAAAATATGTCATTTAATTGGCAAAAATATCTTCTTCTACAGGATTATGGCGATATCAACTAAACTTTTTTACAGGAACCAATGACCCATGCTCATATAGGGTGTTAGGGAATAAGGAGTCAAAGGTCATTAACCGGGGTCACGTCCGGTCAAAAACACAAAAAATATTAAAATATTCAAACATTTTTATTTCAAATGTTTGTAACACAGTAGAGTAACAAAAATCTTCGATATGAATGTTGTTAGCTGTTGTATGCAAGGTATTTTTATTTTGAGGGGAAAAGGGCATTTACAAGCTACTTCCGGTTTTAAGCTAAATATCTCAACAATTTGATCTCCAGAATTAAGAGTACAGCAGATTTTTTTTATTTGAATGGAACAATGCATTTTTGTTGTGTACATTGGTTTCTATACGGGATCAAAGGTTCATTAAGGGGTAAAAGATCAATTTTGCCAAAAAAAACAAATGCTTATAAAAATAAGACCAAATGGCTATTATTCTCAGCCTTTAGAGGACAGATAAAGCCTGTTATGGGTTGTTTTAACAATCAGGGTACCACTTGGCTGAACACTACAATGTGACCCATAAAAACATTGTTGCTTACTTTTCTCATAATTGGTACTATGCCAACTTAAAGACCACCAAAACACTACTACAGCTGGAAAAGAAACCATTTGAAATCTTGATGACTAACAAAAGTATGTACATATACATGGAAAATTGCCTTAAAATCATGTCTCATTGAAGTAGGTTAATATTCGAGTAGATTTTTGCAATGTCATAAAGAACATTGGACAACATTCAACATTAGGAATAAAACGATTGAAGAAGGTAATTATATCCAAAAATCTTAAAAGAATGTGACCATTTGGAAACATGCGGTGTCAGATTTAATTTAGTGGTAATTTCCGTCAAAAAAATGTCCTCTCCAAATTTTAGGCTATAAGCTTAAACTAAATGAACTGTTTTTGTTCTATTACATTGTGAGTAAACAATTGGTGGATACCCAATTAAGTTTTCCTGTACAAAGGGGTGTGACAAATTTAGACAGTCAGTGGGTCCGTCAAAATCTTGTCCTTCCGAAAAACACAAAGTTACTAACCACATTTTTTCATGAAAGACCTCCACCTCCAAATTTGGAAACATACTCTTTGAATTATCTATAAAACAAAAATAGTAATACTGAAAATAATCAAAGCACTTTATTTTTCACCCCAATGTAGGAATGAATGAAAGTGTCTTGTCAAAAGCTTGTCCTCTCCGAAAAATGTAACATTTGATCAATCATAAAAATTGTTCACGAAGACATGACGCTCAAAATTTTGGGAATTCTTGGTGTCCCTACGCCAGAGAAATTCATGAGATAGCTGATGTAAATCACGTGAGCGTCAATCAGTGCATGATGTTTGCGTGAGTGAATGACATGCATTGCCCGCTGTCTCGGAAAAATATCTAAAAAAATTGACAATTATCTTCGTGCCGTTACCTAACCGAGCATGAGTGCGAAGAATAAGAACAAATCTCGCCCTGCTGGGGACGATGAAATACAAAAGTCGACAGCGGAAAAGCCTAAAAATGACAAATCAAAGCCGGATACCCCGGCAAGCATGGTGCCTGTGGCAAGAAAGGGCACATGGATAATACGCCAAGGGGTGCCGAATTCAGCGATCGCTCTAATGGGAAAATGCGGGCGCGGGCCAGCAGACGATCAAAAAGAACGGCAGTGGTGAGCGGACACAAATACTAAAGGCTGATCGGGGCGTGGAATCAAAGGTCAACGTAACTCTGTATGATAAACCACCAGCAAGGAGTGCAAGTGATAACGGGCTTCACCATGATGGGGAGGATGAGAATTGGGGTGAACTTGACTATGGATTGATTTATGATGAATTTGAAGATTATTGCACCAGGTCAAGAGGAGTCTGCTGCTGGCGGCTCTCGAGAAATTGAGAAACATCACGCAAGAGAAACGCAAGCTGGACTTGAACTAGAGGTGGTTCAGACGCAGATCATGAGAAAGATATTGCTTCGGCATCTGGTTCGAATGTGGCAAATAACACCCCAAGACTCACGCTTCGCAGAGGCATTGGAGAAATACAAAAAGAATCAAGAGAAGCTTGGGGACAGGCATTGAACAAGACATTGCTGACTTGATCAATGAGAGGTTCAAGAATGGCGTTTGAGCGGGATGTACGCAAGGTTATGGCAGAGACACTATTAACAGACCTAGCAACTGCCCTGCCCTTACAGATGTGAGGTTAATGAGCCGATATGGAATTTGCTTTCCATAACAACAAGAGCATTTGACGAGAAGCTTGAGGCCATACAAACATCCATGGCCAAAGACGGCATCTAGCTGGGCATACATCATTGGATATGATGAGTACCTTCATCGACTTTCCCACTGGGAAAAATACTGGATACCGGCATTCAGGGTGTACACTCTTGGGCCACGCCTATCACTCCCTCTGCTTACGTAGACGTGAACTGATGAAAGCAGATGGGGACACGCGGTTAGCCACTTGTGATGGACAATATTGAAACACACCAGAATGGCTTATTTGGTGAGGATGAGATCCAGGAGGAAATTAAAAAGATCACCTGATGCCAACAAAGTAGCCCCTACCACAATCAAAGGTGGTCGGGTTTTTGATGGACAGTGCAGAGGAAGAGGCCGCGGTCAGATGAGAGGCTATCATGGCTATGCTAGAGGACGGGGCAGATACAACTTCAGCCCAGTCAGAGGTGGTCGTGGCATGAGAGCTAGAGGACAGTATCGTGGTGGTCGAAGACCCGACACCCCAAGAACAACAAATCAAAGGTGAGGTAAGGCTTTACTTTCTGATAACTCACGCACCAAATGTTAGAGACACAGATTATAGTATTGATATCAAGAAAATATGCTTAATGTCAAGCACATTTTTGGGCAGGTCAATTGGAAGCAGGTAAAAGAATGGGAAAAAATAACATCAGATGTAGAAAAATATTGTGCACCAGTATCAGGCTTGGTGACTATTGAGTTGAGGATGATGATCCAGTTTCAGTTCAGAATTGAATGCATGCAGACTGTATTTTATCATTTGGAAAGGGAAGAGATAGAGATAATTGGAAAAAAATGAAATACACTTTTGATACAAAAATCGGTTGTGATCGATTGAAGTTGGAACATGGAGAATATATCTCAAATATTCCTGCGGTAACAAGAAAAATGGAAAAGTACAGAATGATTTTGAACTGAAGGAATTTAATGAACATGTGCATACCACATTTCAAAATGGGACAACATTATAGAAGCTTGCCATGAAACTTACACTGAAGGGTCTATATGGCATCAATAGATTATTTAAAGACGCTTATATTGTGTACCGTGCACAAGATTTAGGAATTCTACGGTTTCTATGGAAAGGTGAAAAACTGTATAAATTTACCTGCCTCCCAAAATGGCTGGATGTGCTCTACGCAAATACACAAAAAAATGATGAAACCTGTGTATGCAATACTAAGATTAAGGGGTCACACACTAAAGGATACCTCGATGATACCTTACTTGTGGCGGACACGAAGAACGAATTGTGTGAAACGATTGAAGCAACCAGAGAATTGCTGGAGAAGCTTGGCTTGTATAAACTATGAAAATCAGGCTGACCCCCTCCAAATGTATTTCATACTGGGTTTTTGCATCAAATCAAAATACAGGAGAGTGACCTTAACAGAGGAAAAGGTCAAGGTCATAGTTCAAGAGTGCCAGAAACTAATAAATAAAAACAATGAGACTATAAGAATATCATTAAGGTAATGGATGATTGTTGCCATCATTTCCTGGTGTGGCGCTGGGTCCCTCACTATAGACACAATTGGAAAGAAGCAAACAAATGCCTGAAAGATAACTGGGGGCGTGGCACTATGAAGCACTTATGAACATATCTGAAAATATGAAGTGAGAATACAGTGGGGGTGGGATAAAATGCTACCACAACCCGTATAGGAAAGTAGCAACGTGCAAACCAACCAAGTTGACAATAACTACAGATGCTTCTGGAATAGGCTGGGGGGCCACACAGGGGGGTGAACAGATAGGAGGTAGATGGAATTACATGGAACAGCAATATCATATAAACTTCTCCAAGAACTTCTTGGCTGTTAGCCTAGCCTTAAAATCATTTGAAGATTTAGTGGCTGGCGTACATGTTCAAAATTTTGACTGACAATACTACAACTATGGCTTACATAAAAAATAATATGGGAGGTAAACAACCTGATTTGAATGATTTGGAATATGAAATTTGGAACTGGGCTTTTAACAAGGAACTCCTGGTTATCAGCAGTCACATCCCAGGAGTTCATAATACTGAGGCAGATTTTTGCCAGTAGCAATTTTCAATGAGAGAACAGAATGGTCATGGAATAATCAAGTTTTTGAGCAACTGTCTCAAAGATATTTGGCCCAATGCAAATTGATCTGTATGCATAGGGATGAACGTGGCACGGGGGGGGGACCCCATATGCGCTGAATTTGTAGAGCATTTTCTAGAATTGGAAATGCACTTACAATTACATATTTCCACCTTTCAGCCTCGTAGGGAGTGCCTACAGAAACTGCATCAAGACCAGGCTACAGCGCTGATAGTAGTCCCATATGGCCAACTCAAAGCTGGTTCAGCAAGTTACTTGTCATGTTGACTCAGGACCCAGTACTTCTACCACAAATGGACAAACTGCTCAGTCTACCAGGAAAAGCCAAACTCATCCAATGAGAAAAAGTTAAACTCCTTGCAGCGAAAGTATCCGGAAATCCCTCCGAAAGCAGAATATACCTAGAAAAGCAGCCGCAGCCGCGGATCAGTTGTCTGCTTGGAAACCAAGCCCCACAAAGCAATACAGGCACATTAACATCAGACGGGGGCTGTACCAATATTTGATGCAAAACGAAATTGATTAAGGTTGCAGCCCCATGTATCTGAAGTATTAGAGTTTCTCACAATGTTGTACGAAGAAGGTTTGGGGTACAGCGCAATTAACACGGCGCGTAGCGCACTGTCCCAGATGACAAGTACAAAAGATTTTGCACACTAGGAGCCCATCCATGGGTGATTAAGTTTATGCGGGGGGTGTATAACTCAGGCCACCTGTACCCAATACACGATACATGGATGTGACAGTGATTCAGAATTTGCGTACACTTACACTTAGCAAAGTTGGCTAAAGCTGCTCACGCTTAAGGCAGTGGCTGTGGTTGAGGTTTTGTGGCAGCAAGGGTTGAAAACTTGGTTCTGCTGGGGGAAAAATCTGGACAAATCCATGACAGTTAGAAAGAGAAAAGATAACTTCTGCTTTACGGTGGGGAAAAACTCCTTGAAACAGAGCAGACCTGGTTATAAACCACCACTATTGGAATTAGTGCATTACACAGAGTAGAAGAGGTTGTGCGGTACCAGTGTTGACTGAAAGAGTAGTAAAAAGCCACGCACCAGACCCACTCAGGAAACAAACAGTGAAAAAAAACTCTCTTATAAGTTTACACCAAGCCTCACCTGAGAGTGAGTACAGCCACTGTTAGTAGATGGTTAAAGATGGTCCTGGCATTGGCAGGCATCAATGTTGATGTCTATAAGTGTAAGAGCGGGCATCGATTCTTCTGCACTGAGGCTCGGTTTTGGGTGTTTGTAACTATAGAGGAGGAGCTCCAACTGCAGTGTGTGGCTGGAGACATTCAGTTGGTAATTTGCCAAAGACGAAAGCACACACAAACAAAAGACCTACGCAACAAAATACTTAAACAAGTAAGACAATGCCATATATAAAACAGGGAACACTGAACAACCCAGTGACTGCTGCTGGGTTGAATTTCAAGTGTTGTGTTCAACAAAAAAACCAGTAGATTATAGAAAATACCAACTGGATGTGGTTAAAGTGAATGCAAAGTGGAAATTTAAAAAAAACAAAAAAAAAATTTTGGTGGTTACCAAAGTTAATTTCAAGTAGTATAGAATCTGGTATTATGTCATGCGCATGTAAAACTGGACCCTGAGAATTTGTTCGGAAGTAAGTTTTCATGTAACAAAGTTAATTGCAGCAAATGTTTACCTCTAATGAGAGTGAATTTGATGAAGGCATGTTTGCCAATTGATGAACTGTGAACTTGGTTTTAATACAAGACAAACACCGTTTAATGTTTGCTTGACTCATTTTTATGCTTTTGAGAATAGGTTAGCCCCAGTGGCTGTGAAATTCTCATGGAATTCCTCTGGAAGTAGGGAGCACAGAGAATTAAACAGTTAACTGAGACTTACCTGAACGTCGAAGGGTGGACTGTGATTTATCTTGGTGCTCCCGACGACAGTAGGAAATTACATGCCCACCACCCACCCAATGGGAGAGTGGGTACAAAACACTGCAAACACTAGGTATTTCGCGGTTCTCGACTTACTTTCGCTTATTCCGGAGGGTTGGGGTTTGGTTTGGTTCCTCCCGGAACCTTATTCGGGCATCTTTGGCGATGGAGGGGGGGGGCTTTTGTGAATGAAAGTTAATGCAGATCGAATTGCGGAGACGGTTAGGAGTGGCTCTATTTCTTTTCAGTAGGGATGTGCGGCCCGAATTTGAATTGGGGGATGCTGATGGAAACTCAAGGTGTCCAAAGGTAGGTATTGGAAACTGAAATTGTGAATTTGCCGGATATTGGGAGCAGAAATTTGCAAAATGAGCTTTTGAGGCACAAGTTTTACCAAAAAGGATACCTTATGAACTAAAGTTTAGGCCTACTTCAAACCAGGGTTCGGGACACGTAACTATTAAATATATTGTAAATTTACAATATTATACGGACATTCTGCCAACAAAATAGGGAATATTATTACAGTTTACTCTAAAAGTAAATTTAAATAAAAGTCTTGGAAAAGTGTGTATTCGGTGAGTTTATTAAAGAGCGTGGGAAATATGTGAGGAAAAAAAGCTTACGGAGACACACCAACCTAGCAACCGGGGACTAGCCAACTGCTGTTAATTTAACCATCTTTCATATAGGCCTATAAATTATATTTACGGTAGGCCTATGTAGTGGTAGCACACATTAGTGGATGGAGGTGATCGGGAGCCCCCTACATCCCAGAAATATGCATTTCCCATGGGAATAATTCTGCAAAACTCTGCGCAGTTTACTATTAGTGAAAGGAAAAACAATAAAAATAAAAATATGATCGGTTAGAAAAATTAGGGGTGCACAATTGGAACGAAAAGTAGCCATCTTGTGCCACTTTCTCCACAGTGATGCACGATACAGTTTAAACAATGTTTTATGAGTTAAAGGCCACTATCACTCGTGATCCAAGAGTCATAAATTATATTTTCCATTTGAAAACTGACAGAAAATGAAAAGAAAAAAGCAGGTTCAAGATACGACTCTCCATTCAATTACGTGTTGTAATAAGTGTCCGTGCGCGTGCGGACAGTAATGACTAAAATATCAAATGTTGGCCTTTATACGTGCTTCCGGTCTTATTCACTTGCAGGGTAATGTTAGGACACTTGAACTTGTCACTAGACTGGCGACACATCAGATTGTTGTGATGTGTTTTGATTTTATGATTAGCAAATCCTGATAGTGCCTTTAAGAATAGACAAATTAATAATATAACAATAAAAATTGGGGGTGATGGATACTTTTTAGATTTTGTGGTGCCCCTTTCCGGACCAGTAGTTCCCATTCGTTTGTACATGGAAGGTAAAATGATATTATCAATCAATCTTATTTGTTCATCAGGAATACAGTAAAAACAATATGATAAAAATTATGTAAAATAATGCAGTACAGTGAACAAATGAAATCGTTACAATATTACAAGTAAAGATGATTTAAATACATACATTATGAATCAACCGGGATCAAATTACATAATTTTATTACATATTATTATCAGCGTTTAAAAAAAACAGGAAAAAACCAAAATTAAAAAACTAAAAAATTAAAAAAAAAAAAAATACATTTCTTTTAAAATATGTAAAAAATTAACTATAATTAAAACAAATAGAATGGCATATAAACAAAATATACACACGTTTAACAGTATTTCAATCTCACAGTCAGTTGACACACACAAAACGACCACATACACCCAAATAACCAAATTCGCAACACCCGTACCGTACGCGCACCCACTCTCGCAAAGTCCCGAACGCCACCCCACCCCCCCCCCCCCCCCCCCCACGATTTTCCTTACTGGCATCTAATTCCTATAATTGAGTACCACGCGAATTTAGCTTAGAGGTATCATTTCTATTGCCTCAAAATGAGTACCAACATTCGCAATATATTTTCCTGACTGGGCATTCTAATTCCTATAAATTGGGTACCACGCGACAGCTTAGAGTTACTCATTCTATGGCATCAAATTGAGTAACAACATTCGCAAATGAAGTCACTACATGACGTCATACGTTGAAGAAAGTAAGTATGAAAACTAGGGTGGGAAATGATATTCGCAAATTTTACGTGACCCAAAAACAAACTGTTTGTTGACTTAAAAGGCCCATATCTCAAAAGGATCGTTATAGCTTAATTCGCAGCTCACAATTTTCAATCTACACGGACAAGGTCATCCAAATACTTAAAAAATCAAAGCTAATGTCATGTTTAAGATATCAATTGGGCTATTTTTTTCTCATGTACAACGTGTATGTAAAACTAAACTTTGTCCACCCCAAAGCAAAGTATTTATTTTTTTTCTATAGTAGCACGTAGGCTGAAAAAACATTGCAATAGATCGGGCATGACATAAACAACACAGCACGAAGCCTTTTGATGCTTTAAGTGCCATAAATTGAGATGAAAAGGATGTAAATACATTTCACACATATCCCACAACACAGTAGATAAGGTATCAATTGCGGTACAAATCGTCAATGTCACCCACTGTTTACCAATGTTTTTGCATAGCTTGACCAATGTATATGGGTATTAGTGATTACACGACGTTTCACACGTGGTCACAAATGAGGTGCTAATCTTCTAGATTGATCATGCGAGCGATTTCACCATATCCCATAACGCAGTAGCATGAGGTATTTTAAGACTGCATCCTGTACGATAATGAAGTTCCAAGCTTTAAAACTATACCAGCGTATTTGGACAATTTGACATAAGTATTATGGGATAGTACTGTTTTTCCAACGTGGACATCTCGCCAAAACGAGCTATGACGTAAGATGTGCGACTTTTCCATTTAGGTTGCGGGGGTCGCAAGGCGACAACCTAAGCAAAGATGTTCTTCAAAAGAAATCATCCGTATTCTCGATCAAAATATCCATATATTCCCTTATATTATTAAAAAGGTTTATATAATATTTTTAAAAAAAGGTGATTCTGATTTTTTATATAAAAAGTATGCATGATTGCCTCAGCCATTTTCACTAATTAAAATTACACCCCTGCACCAAGTAACGGAGCCGAGAACAGGAACATTCTAGCCACTTGAACGTTGAAACATCTTGCGAAATAGGTACCACTCGGAGCTCAAACACTTACGCAGATTGTATTCATTATTCAAAAACACTTTCTCTGGTAAAAGATCTCTCGCAAATCACTTAAGAATCAGAGCGTTTTTTTCCATTTTCGTCAGATTTCCGATATATTGCCATATTAATGCCAATCATATACCTTCTCTTCTACATCCCGTTTCTATCAACCCTACAAGTCTGGCAATTTACGTGGTCTAGCCTAAAAAACAATAAGTAAAGTAAACAAATGCTACACTATATAAGACCACTCGCACGACGAGAAAAGCAATATGTAGGGCGGTGCCCTCAAGAATTCAGAGGTTTTTAAACATTTTTAAAAAATAAAAATATTGCAATAAATATTGTATGGTAAGAATGTATGCTTCAAGGCTGACTAGGCAATATGTTCTAGCTGGACCTAACCCAGGCATCTTTGAAGACGATGACAGCTAAGCGCGATTACGTCTGATTCTATGAATTTCCTACTGTCGTCGGGAGCACCAGAGAATCACAGTCACCCTTCGACTCTCAGGTAAGTCTCGTTAACTGTTTTTAAATTATACTTCTTGACTTGCCTAAAATGCAAAAACATCAATCCTGAAATAATATGAAACTTTATTTTTCACCCAAATGAGACAGCCGATGTACCCTGATGTTAAAACAACCCTTATTGCTACAGTGAGTTGTAACATTAATAATAGGGGAGGGTATAGATAGTCTTGCCCCAAGGTCAAAGTTCAAGAGCAAAGGTCAAAAATTACAAACAAGCTCCGATTGGCGTGAAATTGTAGGCTATATCCCTCTGCCATCATAAATACAAAACATGTTACAGTTGACACCATCCGTGACCCGGGGTCAAGTTATAGGGGTGTAAAGGTCAAATCCCGGGGACAGGCTTGGATTGAGTTGAAACCAATATAATAATGATCCTTGTAAAGTTCTTTAACACAAAAAATAAATCTTAACTGACATCGGTGGAATACATTGGTAAGATATTAGGCGTGGGGTCAAAGGTCATTCACATGTTATTTTAAGGCACAGGCGTTCTTGTTCGCCAATCTCTACTGCATGGCTAGTTTTATTCTAGCTTATTCTGCTTTCTTTACACTTTACTTTGTGAAGGAGTTTAGTGCTGGTCAGATTGGAAATCAAATTCATCAAGAATTTCCAAACTTAGTTGGCCAGCATTTTGACAATCTTTATTATGATACTTCTAGACATAGTGGAAGTGATCCTCAAGATAAGATCGGTAAAATTTGATGGATTTGGAGGCTTTTATTTTTATCTTAATTGGTGGTGGTTAAATGGCTGACCAATTACACATAACCTTTTGTGACTACACATTCCATGATATGATATTACCAGTGTAAAAAAAATGATGTCAAAATGTGTAGTCCCAATTATTGGTACTATCCTCTAGTTTTCCACTAAATTGTACTTATGGCATCTTTTACACTTTGGGACATAATCTTGGTGCCATAAGTTACAACTGTTCGGTGGAGTTCCAATGCATTTACGTTTGAGATGTTTTGAGATGTATATTTCCTAAAAAAAGAAAAATATGTTGCTTTCAATACAAGGCATCTCTAGAGTCGGTAGAATAATTGTCTTACCATTTGTAACCGTTCCTACAATTTGTTCCCAAAAAGTTCATGAATCATGTCAACATGTACACCGGCTGCCAATTTGGCAGCCCAATTGCAATGTAGACACAACAAGGGTAAGTTTCCATTCACCGTGAAAATTTCCTAATGTGGAATTTTAAATCTGGAAAAATGGTTATCACAATGATGCAGAAGAACTCTCAAGAATGCCGTACAATATAACCGGTTTATGGGGTCCGGCATTTCATAAATTTTCATGCATTTATCCAGGTGAGTGAAATTATAAACAGGGTGGAAAAATACCTTTTTGTGTCATAATTTCTAAATCTAGTTGTGTCACATTGGTAAAATATAGTCTTTTCTTTCTTTCTTGTGTTTTACAGCCTTGAGACTGGTTATATTTTGCACTGGTCATGTTTAATCACAATAAATATTTGATATGATAGATATACTAAAAGGGTGGTTCAAATTTGTAATAAGGTGCTGAAGTTATGACTTTTTTTTTTTTCAGCCTGCATATCAGTCACAATAAATGCTTTATTTTGTCCGTGCAACTCTTTTTAGACAGTGTTGAATATTTTAATGCATGTAGACAAATTATGCTTTATAATACATCAGTGGTATATATTCCGAAAAATTTCCTGTGTATACGTGCAGGACCCTATTTTAAAGTGAGAAATATCGAAGGAATGCCTTCAATTTTTATACCTTATATGATTTTATCAAAGGATTGCTGGTTTTAGAATAGACCTATGTACTATTTTACTTTCTGGCTACACTTTTTTTAACAATATTTCTATTAGTTCAACTTCCGCAGCATTAAGACACTTTAAGTGCCAATTATTGTAACTTGCCACCTAATACCTTAATATATTGGAACGTTATCTTGGCCGTCAAACAGGCTATGATTTGAGTTCATATATAAGGCTCACTGGTGCAATCATGTGAAGTCACCTTACAAATACCTGCTTAAAACTTACTGAAATACTTCTGACGCTAATCAACATGTGGTTGATGTACAGTATTCCCCCAACAGGATGCATCTTACATCAGCAACATAATCAAACATCACATGAATTTGTCCTTTGAATCGTCAAGTTGCCTCAATTAATGCCAGATTTGTTGAAAATTAGCACTTTCGCTTATATGAAGAGCAAAGTTCAAGGGTTCACACGGTGTCGAAAAAACATCCCCATGATATACTTTCAGTCGCAGTGAGCGATTGTCTTGCCAAAACCGGATATGGACACAAGATCAAGTGTTACGCATGGACTCACACGTAGAAATCGCTCCCTACAACTGGAAGTATAACCTATACCTTGACCCCATGTTGACCCCTGTTTGACCCAAAACACATCAACTTGACAGTGGTTTCAAAAACAACCATCGTCGAGTTGATGCTTTTGACTTAGGCTCCGAATAGAATTGGAGCGTACCCGAAATGATGGAAAAATATCACCTTTGGCAGATTTTAAGACTTCTAAAATTATAGCAGTGATGTAAACGTTTGAAAGATTCTTATAGCAAAAGCGAGACCAGAGCCTGTAAGTTAATAGCCTGAGTAGAGGTATTTGAAATGTCATCTCTTATATCTGAAGTCAAACTGATACTTCGTGCAGGACCTGAGATATGATCAGTGAATGACATATTGTGAAAGACATGAATCTCAGGTCGTGCTAGCAGGCCTATAAGACACTTGAGCACACAAAAGTTTTGCTCTTACTGGGTTTAATTTTATTTCTTGATCACCCTGTATGAATCAAAAGTACAAAAGAATATCGTTAATCGGTTGTGAAAGCAATCTTCCAATTACCAATGGACCAGAAAGATTTACTCTGAAAAATAGTATGAACATCTTTTAAATGTATTTTATCACTTCCCACTAAGCTAATTTGGACCACCCTGATATTGAACACAAGGTATTGTGACTCGTTTGTCCTTGCTTGTTTGAAGAGGGTAAAGAACATCTTTTGAAGACCATATTTTTTTGATCTACATATATTCAGAAAAGGAAACCACACAGTTCACCATGACAAGAAAAATGGTAATTCTTTTTGTTGTTTCACCTGTAATTTCTGACCCACCGTGTTATGATAAAGTTGCACCTTAGCTGCTTTGGCATTCATTGTAAGATAAGCTTTCAAAAATGTGTACTTTTAATGGTCTAGAATGTATTGATAATGTAATACTCTGTTTTGAATTGAAAAAAAGTCACATTTTTGTTATGTTCTACCATGTAATAGTTTTTAGACCAACTTATGAAATGCATATAGAATTGACAATGAAATTTTCCAAAATTATTTAATTTTAAAAGCACTTGCAGCTGTAAATTAGAGCATAATCCGGTCTGGTGTATCTTGGCTTAAATAATGGCACTTTCACTACCACACTCATCATGACTTAGATAAGATCAGATAAACATGTCTGATTGTTAGAAATTTAAAAGTGACATGCACAATTAAAACTTTTTTCCTTGAAATAGGCTGACTTGGCCCAAAAATTACATGCACAGACAAACTTTTACAATGCACACGGGCCAATGTTACATGTCATTTGTGCCATGTAAAACCCCTCTAAATCGAAACACTGCAGATAAATTTGATGGATTTTGGGGCTTTTTATTTTTATCTAAATTGGTGGTGGTTAAAATGGCTACCAATTACACATACCCTTTTGTGACTACACATTCAGTGATTTGTGGCGTCGGTAGTGGTTTCCGAGCGGTCAACTGGTTTTTTACATACCTCACATAACACATCTCAAGACGAAAGCAAGTTTTGCTTATTTGGATTAGTTTTATTTACACATCACCATCTCATTCTTGAGGCCCAAAATATAGTCGGCGTAGACTTACAATCAGACCTAAACTTACGGTCTGATGTACTCACAAACTGGACTGGACTGATTCTTCACAAAATATCTTGCTTTTTTTATACTAATCACACTTCATATCTCCCCCTTCATATTATTTTTAACCAATCAGAAAGTTACTTCTCATAGATTTCCGGCTTTCTTAGCCAATCGGAAACGTCCAAAATGACTAACTTCTTGGAAGTGTGGGTGCATCCCCAGATAGTTGAGAGGAGTTGAGATTCTTTTGGTTCTAAGTTTGAATTATTTATTATATACATTTGAACAAAGTTATTTCCCTTCAAATTAATTATTCAACCCACATCATACTGCACTGGTATAAAGATTTCCAAACGATATTACCAAGAAACTAGGATACGGTCTTATGTCATTGGTGGGTGATCCTAAGGAAATCATTAAATCTTTGATGTCATCTGTAACCTTTTTTATTATATTGGAATTCAACAAACACCTCTCTGAATTTTGTTGGAACCAATGACTTCCCTTCTTTGTTTAAAACATCCCCGTTTTATATACAAGCAGCTATTCACAATTGATGACAAAGTGTTACCGTTTGTGGCCAACTCTCAAGATGACATTCCAATGGTCTTTGACAACCCAAATACAACCAACTTTAGCTGCAATTTTCTCACTTATTTCTTTATTTATCCGTGGTCAATTGATGCACACTATCACCAGAAAATGAAAATCTAAATTCTGTCTTTATTTATTGACTAATATATTACCGTTGATTTTAGAGTTAATTTCCGGACTCCGTTTTCAGTGGTGCATTCAACGATGCCATCTTTGTACTGCGAACGCGCAGAGTTGTGGGTAACAACTACGTAACAAAATGGTGTAATGGGTTTTTAATATGAAGTCATTGAAACTGGGTTTTAAAAGGTCAATTATGACGTCAAATGTTGTATCGTTGTTGCGACTTTTTCAAGTATCGAAATCGGTCAAGGGAGTGGCAAATTTGTAATTTCCCAGTGAACTGCCTGAAAATCTACATTTTGCACTTTACATCCACTCTAACAGGGTAAGGCCTTAGGGACTCTTTTAAAACAACATTAATTAATTCATTTGGGGGAGTTTTTTTTTCACCCTGAGAAGTGTCACTACTCTTCGAAGCCTGAATCGTTTCTGCATTGTGTCACAGAGCATGAAAACAAAAATTGGTGTCCAGTCAGTGGTTGTGCCAAAATGGCCAACCGTCATTATGAAGCACGTGCGTTAATACGACCACTTGGTTATATGTGATTCTTATGTTGCCAGTTGGTCGCGCAAGGCTGCCCGAACGTGTTTGTGACGTGATCGTAGTGATGACCAGAAACAAACCAGCATGCCAAGGTTTGAAGGACAATAATCTCGAGAAAGGACGTGATATTGAAAAGATTTCTTCACTATACTGGCTTTCTCTGATTCTGAATTTTTTATATTATTCATCACTTTAAAATACATTTAAATATTTTTTTAAATTTGGGTAACATACTCATTGTTTTAACAATGAATTCAATGTGTAGTCACAATTATTGGACTAGTAGCAACCTCGTGCAACGGATAGTCCCAATAATTGGGACTTTACATGACGTTTCTTTAACAGTATGCCCGTTAACGGTCAATATGTGAAGTCCCAAGAAAC
>JAMKCH010052906.1:0-10218 GCA_023653785.1 Ophioderma brevispina
TTTTGCTGGACATATATCCCCCCCAAAAGAATTCCCCTTTTTGTCCTACGGACGGGTGGAACATCTTGAATGATGCTATTCAAACCCTGTATATATTACTTTTTTATAAGCCCCGTTCTATCAGTCTATTGTTAATTTCGAGTGAGAACATAGACGGGGCTTATAACAAGAGTATATATATAGAGATTGGATGCTATTCAAACTATATATATACTCTTGTTCTATAAGAAGCCCCGTTCTATTGTGAATTTCGAGTGAGAACAATGAACGGCTTATAACAAGAGTATATATAGAGATTGAGGGCATCATTCTATGTATTTCCACCCGTGTGGCCTAGCTATTATTGGTTGGACCCCCCCGATTTAAATTACGACGTGCTTTAGTATTACTATGAGTGCGTCCATTGCGTACACGGCACGGCGATGATCATGAATTGCTACCAGAATTTTCAGCGAAAGAAGCACTAACTTGTTTTCAGTACCTAGGGTGTCAAATTGTGACGTCACTATTACGGTGCTTATACCAATTTTGCCGTTCAATCAAACATTGAACCCAACATGGCATACATTTTTGGACCCATGTCTTCTAGTTTTGTTGCCATCATTGTCATGATTGTCGTCATCGATGTTAGATGATTGTTGGCCATGGGGTCAATGTTTACGGAATAAAGCGTACATTTTACTTAGCAGCTATAAGCATGAAATATATAAAACCCCCTAAAGACTATTATGTCTGGAATCAAATCTGAGACGCGTCGCCTGTGCCGATCTCAGTGAGTATTTGCGCCGAGCGTAACGCGCCTCAAAAGTGCAACTGACCTCTGCTGAATTGACCATCGCGCTACGTTTTACGTTATAGGAGCCCTGTTACTAGTCAGGTGAAGCTGTGCATACGCGGTCAAAACGCACGGCATGTTAACGACGGCGTCTCAGATTTATTCCAGACATAATAGGTTATTTGCGCCCCAAAATTAAAAAATGTCTGAATGCCAACCATCCACTGGCCTACTGAGTCATGAACAGTATTGTGCCATGTCATGAAATGTACTAGGCCCCAATCATGTCCATGAATGTTTTTAGATGTCTATCCAAATATTGACCCCCACTTTTGGCCTAATCACAGTAATGTTTAAAATTCCAAGCTTAGTCGAACCAATCCCTAACACCATTTACTATCATATGCAATGTTTTTTTGCGCACCCAATACCATGCCTGCTTTAAATTCAGGATGATAGACTAAGTCTAGACTCAGCTTCCAGTCCCTGCCTGATATAAATTCAGTCGGCTGGGCTTAAGAGTCAATTCGCCTCGTGGCGAAAAAAGAAAAAAAGGACCTCTCAGACGAAAATCTCGAATATTTATACAAATACTGCTATACTTTCACCAACCGTGTCGATCTTCTTCGTCTTCTTCCTCTCATCCTTTGTATCTAAGTAAACACCGGCACTGGAATTGTAACATCCTGAACAATTTTTGTGCACGGCAAATTCCCCAGCCGAATGATCAAACTTGTTGTTGCTTCCTGAAATACCATTCTCCAGTGTTGCTACAACAATATTCAGTTAGTCGTGTACTTCGCGGCATTGGTGGGAAAATGTAGCCCAATCATGGATTTTCTATATTTGTGACAAAAAAAACACAGCTCCCTCCGCTGAGTCCCTGCCGAAAAATGGCGCTTTGACGCACTATTGGATGGTCAAAAGCAGCCCAATTGGGCGTGTGAAGCGACATAGCAACCTCAAACAGCTGCGGCGACAGGTGTATCTGAAGCTGAGTTCTCCATGTTTGACATATAACGCACGGGAGGTACGTTGTGCTGTGAGCAGCGCGAGTGGATTGTGTTGCAAAGAAGCTGCATAATGTGACGTCAGACTTATCAACGATAAACAAAAATGTCCGGTGTGTCTGCAATATTGTTGTGATTTGGTTAACTGCCAAAACTTTCACTAATTTACTCTACACTGTGTCCAGAAAATTCTAAGGACTTTTTACCCAGTGGAGAGTCATTGCCACAAAGGAGAATTCTTGGAAGGTAAGTCTCAAAATTTGGGGTAAAAATGAACTTTCTAAAATTTAAAATTCTCACGGAATGGCCATAGCGTTACGAAAGTGTGAGACAAGCTAATGGTACACTACCAATTGAATCTCCAACTTGTTATTCCAGGATGTATGCTATTATTGGCATTCCAACATTGTACTTATGTTGGAATGTATGAATAGCACTGTTACGTACAGCATGGCATTAAAAAACATATTGGGCAGAATGCATGGCCAAATTCCCAACTTTTGGTGCCGAAAGTTGTTATGAATGGAATGCCATCATTTGCCACAGCAAAATTTGATGCATGAAATTGGCTTCCAAAATGATTGTGCAATGTTGGAATCTTCAACTCCCGGTATCAACTGGTTGTGTGAACATTTGGCATTCCACCATTGGGCCAGTAGCAGATTTCCAATGTTACATAGAAATGGCATTTAAACTTGATCCAATGTTTGAATACCAAAAGCTGAATACATGATCGCATGCCAATAACATTAGAGTCAATGCTGGGAATGCAACTTGTTTGCTGGAAATGGCATTCACTATGGGTCCTCCATGTTGGATTGCCAACTGTTGATGCATGAATGATTTGATAGCAAATATACAGCTTAGTTTGACATGTTTGCATGCCAACTGTTTAATAGTCAAAAGTGGCAAGCCCAACATGTTCCCACTGCCACTGCTTCACTTTGCCAATGTTGGACCAACATTAGTCTCACCTTCTTCAATAGTTTCAACCTCTCACAGAACCAATCGTACCTGAAAAAAAAAAAAAAACCCTCCACCTTGAAAGTAGAGTGTCATCAACAACAGGAATAGTCGTAAATATCTCTTCAATTCTTTTAGGATGTGAAATGTGATGAAATTTCCCAACATGTAAGAATTTTGACCGGTGAATACGATTCCCAGTTTGGGTAATTGCCAGACCAGCTTTTAAAGTGCGTGTTTCTGACGCTTTGGACTCCCCCTGATTTACCCTAAGTATACGATTTGATATCATATGAAAGGCCACCCGCATTTTTCTCAATTGTCGTCCTGAAAATTTTTAGCCTCATCTTTTAATAGTCCCAAGATATAAACAAAAAATCCGATTTTTGAGTGGTTACCATCAATATTAGCGCATTATTTACATGCATAGGGCTTTTGCAACATGCATTGTGTCTCCATCAAACTGCAGTTTGGGTTTTTTTTTTTTTTTTCCCGTCCCCACGGTAGTACTTGATGGGGTGTATGTGCAAGGCCATACTCTCATATTAAGTAGAGAACACAATACACATAAATCCGGACAAGCACCTTTAACAACGCTGTATGCCAAGAGTCACTCATGACGTATTTCACTTGGTGTAATATTGACTAACACACAGCGCCTTGGGTGTATTTTCATTTTCACAAAAATCCAGATGTAAAGCCTCCATTAATTATTTTTACTGACGTTACGTTGGTCGTCTCATTTTCCAGCCAAATAGTCTATTGCCAATTCCCATTGGCATCCATCCCCTACCCCAATTAGAATTAGACTACTGAAGGATGAATAAACATTTAGTGCAGATGGATTTCGTGACGAGCGGAAAAAACACTTTAATTTTCTACCAGGCAAATTCTGCCAACCATCATCCATCATCAGTGGCATATTGGGCCTACCCTCTCTGAGGGGGCAATTGTCCCAGTCTTGGGAAATTTTCCCTCTCAGGGGGGTCGAAAGGCCATTTTTTTTTTCCCATCTTTCCGCGGTCAGAGGGCTAAAATAAACGCTGATTTTAGCATGATTTTGCAATTTTTTCCGACCAAAGTCGTCAGGGTGCGCAACAGACTTGTTAACACATCGCTTATTTCCGAGAAAAAAGTTGCTATTTTAAAATAACCCATTCATGCATTTAAATTGATATTACTGAGCTGAAGGTAGGAGAGTGCTTAGCAAAGTACCCGGTTATATAGAAAATTGGGAGGTTTTTTGCTCGTATCCACAGTCATTGGGTAATGGCTTTGTGTTGTGTTCAGGATTTTTGTTCATGCTAAGTGTGCCTAAATCCGGGCCGCGTGTATCCCATGATACGGACGCTCCTAACAGGCCGCTATTTGAGGCTGGGGGCGGATTGGGAACAGTCAGGGGTTTACACCCTACTCTTATTCACACTGACTGCGATGTACATATACGTTGTGACTCTCTGTACCGGACCGACGGCTTAACATCCCCCCTCCGAAGGCCGGGGTGCTTTCATAATCCATTTGCCCAATTCCAAGTGCACATGAGGAGAGGTTAATTCTGGTATTTAATCAATCCTGGTATACAGATCAAATCCAAATTGAGTAGTACCCCCCCCCGAATAAATCCAGCAATTTGCCCTACGCACCACCGGGATTCAAACCCTGGAATTTTGTGGTAAATTTGCGCCACGCACAGGCAAGCACCCTAACCCGCTAGGCCGACCTTCCCACTAAAAAAAAAAAAAAATTGGAGGTGAAATGCTGTCAGTGGTCGAAACTTGAAGGCTACCAAAATTGTCATCTAGCTATTACACTCGTGTTTTGGGACTCACATATAACTGTTAAGGCTTTAAAGAAACTCATATTGAAGTCCCAATTATTGGGGCTAGGGGGGTTCACATGTTACAAGTAGACCGGGATGATCGCTCCAGTGGGTATTTTTTCATAAGAAATCTCTAAACGTGGGGTGTAATTTTAATGAAATACATCCTTAGTTAGACTGGGTCTCCTGTTGCCCAAATTGCCTCAAGGCTCAGAACATTGTCACATTTCTTCTTCTGGGCCTGGGGGCGTGCATGGGAGACCCTGTAAATTTTGAAAAATGGTGATATTTGAAGCAAATCCTTAGAAATGGGTACCTTTTTTTCTAACAGTGATTCACTTAGAAAAGGGTATAGGGTTGGGATTCCCTCATCTGCACATCCCCCGACCAACCCTGAGTCTGCTTGCTTAAAGGTAAATTTTGTAATCTCATTGTAGACTGTTGTATGATGATATCCTGAAGATATTGTGGACGCAAACTTTATTTCTCATTTTTTTTTTCTTGATTGTGATTTCTGATGGTGTCACACAGGTGCAATTTGAGTAGTGGCTATTTTAAAGTGCCCGCATGGCCCTGGGTTGTAAAAATTCTCTTTTCAGACGAAAATAACAAAACTCCTCAGATCAATCTGCACATCAAGTTTAAGCACACTAAATATTTTGAAAGTTTGATGACATCTAAAAGATTTTAAGTGGGGAGGATTTTGGAGAGGCTAAGGGACCACAAAATTCTCCTTTGTAAAATTTTAATTTTAAGTTTGACACTGCAGCAACCATAAGAATGAAAATCATGATGAAAAATAATATAAGAGAAAGCGAGTCAGGGGTCAACTAGATGCAAAAAAAATCATCAGCTGCCTTATAGGGATTTCAGTATATCAGTCGGCATTTTGCAGCCTGAGAGGAAACCCTGTGGTGTTGGCGCAATCTGGAAGCCAAATGAGGTGAGTTTTTAAAGAATTTTTAAGTTTTTTTTTTTTTTTTTTTTTTTAAAAACAACAACTACAATTGCCCTGTTCTTTGTTTGGGAAGTCGCATTGAAAAATTGCCCCTTGGGGCATCGGATCTCAAGATTGTAAGGCCTACAATTTCTCCAGCGTAACTAGCCTACACTCATGGTGGCGGCTTTTTGAGGTACAGTTTCCCCTTGCAGGAAAGGATGGTAAGGAAAATTGGCAACAAATAAGACTGTCCGATATGAAACCTTATCTCTCTGACCAAATCTATCAAAATAAGTTTCCAACAATGCTGTTTTAATCTTTAAAGAGGTTTTTTGTGATCCATAGCCATGTATACTTTCCAGCAATCTACATTTCTCTTACAGATGTGATCTCCAAATCATAGGTGTCCAGCCCGCGGGCCTTTGCGGCCCGCTAAGAGCTCTCATCTCATGCGATCCCCCAGTAATTGTGGATTCACTCTAAATTCGCCCCTGCTCAAAAAGGTTGGACACCCTTGATCTAATATTTAATTTTGTATTTTCCGGCATTCACCTAGGTCACACTCCTCATCTAACGCTTGCTTTGCTCTTAACATCAAATGCACCAACAGAATCAACTAAACGTTTGGGGAAAATAACCTTTTTTGTAAAAAAAGAAGTTATTAAAAGATCACAAAATGCACCTTTAACTTTTAAGTGAAAAATTGCTCATTTCCCTTGGTAAGATATTGTCATGTTGAAAGTCTGAATTTGAACCAGTGTGGCAACCTATTGGATAGGGAGACATTTCAGGTCAGGGTCATCTAGTGAGGTGGTTTTCATTTTGGTTCCAAATTCTAAAGGGCTCCCATTTTTCAAAGTCAGAGATGATTATTTCAATTGCATGAAAAATAAAGGCTGCTTATTTAGAAGCCGAAGTAGTCATCGCATGTGTAATTGTCTTATAGAGCAAATAAGTCAAATGTACAGGATCTGTGGATGAATAGAGCCTTTTCAGGTCAGAGTACTATGGGTCAAATGGGGTAATTGTCAGTAATTTGGTTCTAAAGGGTAAAGAGTCCTCTTATGTGACGTCTGTATCAAACAAACTCGTCCTATATGGTAATACTCTTTTGGTTGCCATATGACCCTAAAGATCAGGGTCCATACCATATCATATTCTACTTTCTAGTTCTTTTGCTGTATGTCCTTTTGTATTTCTTTTGCTGTAATTCCTTTTTTTTTGCATTTTGTCCTGCCCGTCATTTTGTTCTATTAGGAAAAGTGTGCACTGAAGTGCTTGGGTATTTTTTCAGCCCATTCATTTTTTCCAGGAATTACTGATAATTTTTGTCTTTTGCATGTGCAATGCAACCATGTTTTGCAGTAATTCAATAATATATTATTATGATTATTATTCATGCAAGCACCAGGTGTTTCCGTAAAAGGGCTGTGACTAGGCGGGCATTGGGTACCACCCGACCTTGAAAATATCGCGCCTAATTACCAACCCCATACCCTTCAAAGTTCCGAACTCTCTACTCCCCTGCTTAACATAATTTCCTTTAGGCCCTTGAAACTCATTATGAGTTTTTCTCGTCACCTTTTGTTTCAAGCCCATCATGCGGTAACTATTTATATTCATTATTCATTATTTGCTACATGCGCATTTTTACAGTGAAATGAACCGACAGGGGATCGAACGAACTCAAACATATTTGTTTCTATTTTAGACATCATTTCCGAGACAGGTTTTTCTTCCTACCAAACATTCCAATATCGACTGACAAGTGGTGATGCTTGAACAGAATTTTTCAAATATGAATTATTTTCAGATTTTCGGCCTCTAACGCGGCACAAAAATCATCACGCGGACGGGGACGAGAAACGAATAATCGAGTTTCAAGGGCCTTAGGAGTGCATGTGAATGGCCATAGCACTAAAAAAGAGTAAAATTAAATTGGTTCAATTTACTGCCGATATAATTCCAATGTGTACGATTTTTTTAGGGACTAGTGTAAGGGTTTTTGATGCATAAATAATAACAAAACTTGGTTGATATAACTTTGGTGAAAATAATTTTGAAGCACCCAGGTCATAAATACCTGAAAATCCCAGCCCTAGTTCAGTATAGGATGGCATGCACAGTGCATGTATGTTGTGGAATTAATCAACACTATTTTTTGCCCGGACTCTTTGAACAGGTTTAATGTTACTTTGGCAACCAGCTAGTGCTCACTGCAAGCTGTGAACAACACAGTCCACGTCACGCTGCACGCACTTGACCAATCAATATCAGGTGCGGGGGTGAGGTCCTCTTCAATATGAAAGTGCTACTTCCGTTTAATGAAGTTTTCATTGAAACAGACCCTAATGTTAATGGCATTATGGAGGGCATGCCCAAAATTTCAACCCTGAAGGACATAACCAAACCCTTATTGAGGAAAAAAATGTTACAATGTTTGTGTTTCAATCACAAGTAGCAAATAGTTCAAGAAATATATAGAATGGTCCCAGGGCATTTGAACTTTTGTACATTATAGGCATGGTTCTCACTATATTTGCCCCTGGCCAAAGCGCCATTTAGAATTGGAAGATGTATGTTTGAGGGACAATTAGACTTACTGTAGACTTTATCGTTTGTTGTATGTTTTTGGCCATATTTTGGGCTAGTTGTGGGCTGTCAGTTAAGAAGCCCAGTGTACAGCACCCATTGTGCTACTTTGACAAGTCTCTTACAGACCAGTATATTCTGTTACTTCTACTGCCCATTTTTCAAAAGCACACTCTTTGATTGGCTAGTTTACTGTCGCAATGTTATGGCCAAGTGCACATTCTTTTCAGTGCGTGCCACCCCCGGGGTGCCACCAAGCACACACACACACACAATTTTATGCGAGAAGACAGGCGCCCTACGTTACAGACTAAACACTGTTGCTTGTTTTAGAAATGAATAGTTTTTTTTTGTGGGCCACCAGCTTTAGCTGAGGACCACTTAGCATCCGTTGTGCGTGTGGAATTTGTGATGTATGGTTGGATTGGTGTGCAGACTCTGGTGTTCAGACTTGGTGTTTGTTCACTAAAATGTTGTTTTGTTTTTTTAAAAATTGAACCTCATTGAAAAGTTGAAGTTCAATTTGACCCAAACTTCTGCATAGGTGCACCATGGGACCCTCATATGTTGATGAGGTCCAGGTCTTGTGCCAAATTCAAAGGTCATGGAGTGGCCCACAGCTTTATATTCTTTGATATAGCGAGCACGAAAGCTGAGAACCGCGAAATTCTAGTTGTTGATTATGTTCTTAGGTAATAGAATAGAAATAATAAACATACAAAAAACCGCCTAAATTTTTTTTTTTATTCAAACCCCTTTGTTCGATACACAGAACACACATAAACACAGCAAATATATACAGTGTGAGTCATTAAAACCCTACATTCGGAAAGATTTTTTCTTCAAAGGTTAACGTTTTTGGCTTTCATTGTTTGCTTTAGTTGTTTACAATATAAACAGCTATCAGAAGATTTTAGTTGGTGGCTTTTTGACTTTGGCTCAGAAACTATGTCAATTTTGCGGAGAACCTAAAATGAGTTTGGCCGATTTTAGCCTACAATGCGGAGAGACTGCACCGACGTATACCATAATATATTATAGCAAAGACAATCCCACATGCATTTCAGATGGGTATCGATTCTTCTCGACAAACATAACCTTTGAATAAAATGGTTATTGTGTAACATAATTATAAGTAAAATATCTCTTCAAAAAATTAAATTACCATGTTTTAATCATAAAAAGTCAGTTATTGAAAATCCTCCATATCAATGTGTCCTTTCATGAATTGCACAAATACAGTATACTCGGCTCGGCTACTCGGCGTCCATAATTGCAAGAAGAACTAAGCTGAAGTTTTCTGTAACATAATCGGAATTACAAGCTGTAAATTCAATATCGCACTGCTTGTTTTTTTTTTCAAGCGGAATACAAAACTTCTGTGGTTTCACCTGTGTTGCTCCCAAGTTTCGTTGTAGGGTAAAAACATGAAATCGTGGCTGAAACTGTAGGTCTTACACCAGCTATCATTGAATTTCTTATTGGGAAATTGAACATTTTTTTACTTATAATTTCTTTTGTAATCTCTGGGATATTATTTTTATAATCCTCCAATTAATCTACCACCCCTTCTATTGTTTAACTAATGTGGTGTTAAATGTTTTTGTACTGAAATCACTTCTGAAGACCATGTTACTCGTTGTAAGCGATCCTCTTTGTTTGCTCAAAATCGGCCAACAGGAGTTTTAAGTATCTCAGCAAAATTGGCATAACCTTCTTCCTCTCCAAAGTCCAAATACACCAAATAAACGTTTTCTTTTCTGAAAGCCGTTTATCCTTCTTTATACCATAGCAAACATTGCGCAAAAACAATTCTTAAACTATTTTAATTATTTTTTATTCTGAATGTAGGGTTTTTTTGACTCACAGTGTAGTTTAATACCTACTCCAAACTTTTTGCGTCCCCAAATTCCTCTGACACAAATTCCATCAATTGCCACTCTTTCAGTCGTTAATGATTTGTTTTTTTTTTTTAATGTCAGTTTTGTGTTTTCTTGCCCAAGCGCATTCTCATTTTCTGCAGAACTATCTACTACTGTTTTAAAATAGCCCAACCAAGTCTAATCCTGATGAGGTTATAAATGTTAACATCATTGCATAACTTTTTACACTGCTAATC
>JAMKCH010052907.1:0-21063 GCA_023653785.1 Ophioderma brevispina
CTACAAATATTACACAGGAACACATCACTCATCATTCTGTTTGGTCAATATAATGATCGGTTGTGTGCGAATGCACACTAAAACAGCTGTTACATAAACCGTTTGGATTTCTTTTGATCACACCAAACTCTGTCGTTGAGCTGTTTTTGAACAAAATAATCACATACTTGCGTGTTAATACAATGGAAGTGGCGGCAATGTCGGAACGTGTGGGACCAAAAAATTGGAACGGCAAGGATAACCACTCCAATGCACAGTATGCAAAATGGTAGAATTTGGCACCCTTTTAATTTTATAAAACCATATGTTTTGAAGAACGAAAACACAGAATTTACAGACTATTTTCTGATTGTCGTTCACCGGATGCACCTTTTAAGAGATCAATTCACTTTTAAAGATCAACAGATTATATATAGGTCAGCAGTTTACCATGGCCAGCTTTTGCAATTTCAATCAAATACTGCTTACACCCAGAAAAAAGTACCCCAGATGACAGCTCATTTAAAATCATCATACAGCAGTCGACATCTACAGTGACATTTTAAATGCTCTATCTCACACCAACAGTTTATGACGAAGACATTTCTTCTCAAGACCACCATTAAAAAAAAATATCTGTTTTCCATCTAGTTTTCATCAGCTTTGCCCACACAAACAACCTGATTATCTTTCCTCACCTGGGCACATCAGCCCCAGCTAGTCATTCCAATTAAAGTACGATCAGGAAATTTGGTAGTGATAGTGAAAAAATTTAACAAATTTAAACCAAAACTACAACAAATGCAAGACTTTTAATGGACTCCATAGTAAGCTCTATTATGACCTTGTGACCTCAACTTGCCAATCCATTCACAACTGGCTTGTTGCAGTCTATTAACATCCCAATGGTAAAAGTGGTCATAATTATGGCCAAATTAACCATATTGTATGCCAACTGAACAAAGTTCAGTGACACTAATTGCACAGGACCTTTGAACTCCAAACTATATAAATCTTCAGGATCACCCTAAGGAAGCTATTATCTTACCAAGTATAAAAGTGCTAGGTATTTCACTTTGTGCATAAAAGTTATGAATTAGCTGCTGAAAGAAAATTATAAAACCCAAAGCGAGAGAGAACACAAAATGAAAATTGACTTTGAGGGACCCTATAACGACCTTTGGCCTCAAACGTGTACCTGATATGAGTATGACCCTTGCACCATACACAAGCATACCAAATATGACTGTCCCATTGTTTGATGAAAAGTTACACCCAATTCAACAGACTGAAGCAGACAGGGGGGGGGGGGGGCGTGGTTTTCGCCACCCCCAAATTCGACAAAGGGGAAAAGGTCCAATTTTGCTGAATTTTTTGATAAAAAGTCAAAATTTAGAGAAATTTTGACAAGAAAAGTACACTTTGGTGATAAATTTCAAAAAGTCAAAAAAGATGGTTTTGGGGGTTAGGCAAACCTTACAGCAAAAAAGGTCCAATTTTTCGAAAAAAAAAAGGTCCACTTTTTCGAAGTCCCGCACCCCCCCAGCCCAAATAAATCCTGAGTACGGACCTGCATGGTGCGTAAGATTCCTGATTTCTATTGTGCTATTGATTCAAACTTTTGAGGTATCACGTTTCCTTATTGCAATGTTACAATTTGGGTTTCTGTAAGAACAATACAAATAGTATTAATAGCCATTGCAATATGTGCATTGGTTTTCCACAATAAGACCACTATTTTGATGCGCATTAGCAGAACCACAATGTCTATAAATTTGCATTTGAGGTTTGGAACATAAGTTTCGAAAAAAATGCCTTTCAGAGGCTATAAATTATGGGGTCCAAGTGGACCTCATATTGTTACTCAATCTGATTTATCGGTCCAGGTGAAAAGTGCCTCTCATTTGCACAAAATCTATAACGGGCAACGGGAACCCTGACGGCATTCAACCGTGCCTGTGGATAGCGGTAAGGTTATAGGTCTTAAGTAAATAAGTAATACCGTTTCTAATACGTCTTTCTTGTGAGTATGAAAATGGTCGTGGTTTCATACTGTGTATAACTTTTAGTGTGTTCTTAGCTTCCGTACGTGTGAGGGGGAGGCCATACACAGTGACACTGTCAGGACGGTACTATGATGAAAGTGGTTATAGTAATGGATTCGGGGAAGAAGCCTTGCTCACCGTACATTGTAAGTTGATCAATGTACAAAGGTTAGGACGCGGTATTATGTATTAATACAATTATCATTCATGATCATGTCTAGAGGGTTTAACATTTTTTAAGGATTTAAGCCGGTATTGTATAGGTATGCATGCCAGTTAGCAGGGTTATGGCGATAGACCAACACGCTTTATTGCCATAGTACATGCGAACTGGCTTGAAGAATATATCTTCAGTTTGAAAATCATAAAAAATTTTAAAAACACAAAGTTTAGACATAAGATTTAATAAAAATGGCCACCATGATCGCGTTCAATATATAACTACAGAAAATTATTCTCTAATAGGAATGAGCCCCTATACACCCGTTTTGATCCCTTAGACTTTGATTTGAAAATTCAAAGTCGAGAGGGGATTGGACCAATCACGTATCAGATTTTTGGAATTCAAATTTAGGAGGAAAGGCCCAAGTGGGGCTTTCGTTTTAGGTCCGAACGGGACGCCTTCAAATCCCGTTCGGGTTCTTTGCCCAACGTTCTAGGAAGGGTACAAGGGGAATTGAATATGAGTATTGTATCTTTGTAAGGTCATGAAAGTTGTCACACAGGACTGCACAACATTGAACCCATGACTGATCATGAATCAACACTAATTATTAAACAAGATACACCGGTGCCACAATTAAAGGTGCCCACAGCTGTGGTTTAATCACAATCTATTGAAAATTAGGGGAAATGAACTCATTAAAACTTCATAACCTGTCCCAAAAAGTCTACAGCACATGGGCCTGATGGTTCTATCACCATGCTGAATGCGGGCAGAATATCATAGGGCCTTATTAAGGAGTTCTTTACCACACCACCCCCCCCCCCCCTTACAGAAAAGTTTAATTACTTTGGTAGTGAGTAGGAACCCTCACATCAATGCTAAGATACGTAGTACTCTCAAATTGTGGTATCACTTTTTCATTAGGGGGCAATTTAAGTTTAAACAAGGGTCAAATTTTGAAAAGCGCCCTAAATAATGCAATGTCTATGTCCAATGTCCATCTAATCATAAGGAATCCTAAACATGTATAGTTGCTTTTTCTACCACCTATGACCAATTGGTTTTGGCAGTTATAGGTAAAAAATGGTAAAAATGGTAAAAAGGTTAATCTCAATGTATGGAGTGTTCAACATTAAAAGTTAATCTGATTATATTTTAAATCATGCAAAATTTTTGCCTGAGGTAGAGGACTACTAAAATTAAGGATTAGTTTTGATTTGTTAAATGTTTACTTACGGAGATAAGGGTCAAAGAAGGTCAACGACAATTGGATTATGTTGCCCTTGACCTATTTGTCGCCATCACATGGTACTAACTATGATTGCAGATACAAAAACTCTTCCTTATTTTGACACATTAAGCTAGATTGAAACTTTTTTAATTTTTTACCAAAATGGAGCAACTTCTGAATTTGACCACCTGTACAAGTAGAATTGACGTTCTTTACCATTTTTAGCCATTTTACCCTTAACTCCCAAACAAATGTTGTTAGTCTCGCACTTTCGAACGCTATGGCCTTTCGTGAGAACTTCTAAAAATTTAGGAAAAAGTTCATTTTACCACAACATTTTGAGACATTACCTGTCCAACATTTCTCCTTTGGCTTGCAATATGGACTCTCCACTGGGTTAAAAGTCCTTTAGAATTAATTCGGACTCAGTGTAGTTTGTAAATCGTGATGTTTTGAGATAGTAAGAAATCACAACAATTTTGCGACACGCCGGACAATTTTGTTTATCGTTTATAAGCCTGACGTCACATTATGCAGCTTCTTTGCAACACAATCCACTCGCGCTGCTCACAGCAAAGTACCTTCCGGCGTTATATTCCAACGATGGAGAGACTCAGCTAAGATCACACCTGTCGCCGACGCTGTTGAGGTTGCTAGGTCGCTTTTACACGCCCAATGGGCTGCTTTTGACCATAAAATAGTGCGCTCAAAGCGCTATTTTCGGCAGGACTCAGCGGAACTGTGTTTTTTGTCACTAGAACCCATGATTGGCCTACATTTTTCCCTCCCCACCACTGCCGCGCGGGTCCTACGCGGCAACACTGTGAACACTGTAGACTGTTATTTCGAGCAACACCTTTGATCATTCGACTTGGGGAGTTTGCGTGCACAAAATTTGTTAAATATGTTTTGCACTTCCAGTGCCAGGTTTTACGTATACGAGGATTAGAGAATACAAGAAGAAGATCGCACCGGTTGGTACAAGTATTGCAGCATTTTGTATAAATATTCAAGATTTTCGCTTGAGAGGGTCCCTCTTTCTCCACGAGCGATTGACCCTTAAGCCCAGTCCCGACTGATATTTATATAAGGCGGACGGAATCTGAGTCTAAAAACCAATGGTCACAGACAGTACAAACTATACATTTTTTGGAAATCCTTATGACAGACGGACAATGTGGCATACACTTTTAACTATTGGTGCAATTTTAAAAATTTGACCCCTGTGCAAACTTAAATTGGCCCCTATTGAAAAGTGATACCCACATTTGAGAGTACTACATACCTAGCATTGATGTAGAGGGTCCATACTAACTACCAAGGTTGTCAAACCTTTTCTGTAGTGAGGGGTAAACGATCATGTTTGACCTGGGTCCGAGCTTCTCCTCTACCACGTAGAAGTTCAATTGACTATTCGGTTTAATCTGTAGAGTGGATTATGGATTTTCTTGAAATATGCAAATAAGCTCATTATATGCATAAATTGTCCAAAAAGTATCAGCACATGCTCATCATGTTTTCATCCTATTCCAAGCATTTGGGAAGTTTCATTGAGAATTGGTTTTACTCTGTAGAGTGGATTAATTAACTTTCTTAAAATTGTTAAATGATATCTTTCCCATGTGCGGGGGAACTTTGAGTGGACTTTTTTGGTAAAAGTGGACCTAACCCCCCCTAAAATGGTCCTTTTTGGATTTTTTTTGAACACTCATTATCAAAAAGTGGCTTTGTCAAATTTTCTCTAAATTTTGACTTTTTTGCCACGTTTGGTGGAATTTGGGGTGGGGTGTGACAGGCCTGAACAATCACAGCCAAATAAAGTACAATATTCATAAAGATACCCCTCATCCAGAATGGGTTATGAGTTTCTTTATGCCCTTATGTATTCTATCAATGATAACTTTACATAAGGGTATCTGGTCACGCAATCGTACTGGTGGTGCTGAAAGTAATCACTTTTCCATTTTCAATATCTCTTCCAACAAGGTTTTCTCCTTTTCTTTCTTTGTTACTTACAATTCTTAAAATACAACTCACAAGAACTGTTTACAGCATTTGCTGTTAATTATTGTTAATTCACCATCACGGTGCTCTTCCAACTGGGGATTTGTACCACCATACTCCAATTTCTGTTGAGGATACAATTTCCTTTAATTCTGATGCACTATGCACACAGTTTGCATTTTGTCCAAAGAAGGGCTGCACTAATCACAGAATAAGAGATTTTTTTTTTTTTTTTTTTGCACTTTGGTAACTTACTATTTTCCGACAGAGTATTTTAATACAACTAGATATAGTTTTTGCTGCTTCACAAGGTGCCAAGCCACCACGTTTTAAAAAACTCAATCCCTTTGTATCTCACAATAATCCCGCCTGCTCCCAAGTTTTTTTCACGAGAACATCCCAATCACGGACTAAAACTTGACGATTTGAGTACATTACAACAAGCCGCTGTTACATTTGATTAGATGGAAGCGCAGCTGTGAGACTCAAGTGGCACTAGCAAAAGCATAAAAATGGTGTCCCGCTATGGCTTGAATAGGACGAGGATGGGGAATCATCTGGAAAACAGCCAACACATTTCCCAAATGGCTATCTCACAAGTGTCCCCTAACATGAGAATGGTTTAATTGCACAGACCTAGGCTAGCCGACTACAACTTGGCCTGTCATTTTAATTGGTCTTATTGGCTTGCTAGAAATGATGATATCGCAGATCCCCGGTGTGCGGCAAAGCAAGCATGAAACATAGAGCACCTGGGCCATCAAACAATTTAACAATGTTTTGATGAGATTTGACACCATTTTCTACTTGAACTGATGAAAAGCCACTGAGACTAAATCAGCTGTGAGATGGTCATTAAAATTCAATTTTGGTTGAAATCTCCCAAATTGCTCTTGATCAATATTAATAACATCAGATAGGAGAGCTTTCCTCTTCGAGTTTATTTCATGGCAATCCTAAATGAGGTGGTTTAAGTGAATGACTTTCTTATATGTAAAGTATTGTCTGTGATTTCCTGGAGAGCTGGGAGGCTGAGTGAGCTGTGGAACATATATTAAGTGAAAGTCTTTTGCCAAAGTAGTCAGCGCATCCTAGTGATAGCACAGAACAGTCTTTTATTAAAAATCACTATTGGTTTGGGATTATAAACTACATAGCTTTCTACTCTACCTATGAAGTCCCTGTTTTTTCCTTCACAGTTTTTAACCGGTGTACCAGCCCCCTCTCTGGGTCAAAGATAAAAATCTAATTTAACTTTACCATACAGGCCGAGTCAAAAAAAGTACACCCATTGGGGATTTTTCATTAAAACCCTCCATGCTTTCATATATTTCTTCTGTAGTACAATTCCCTATTTTGTTAGCTCTCATATCAAAATTAACGGCATTATAATTGATTAACGCATTCAAAAGTTACCGTTGCGGAATTGCTAGTGAAAGTACCCATCATGAACCGAACGAGTATACACGCTAGAGTAGGCACCGGAGTTTTGCGCGATCGCGCAAACCGCGCAAAAAATCGCGAAATTTTTGGGTCTACACGATTTGTTTTGGTCCATCGTGAAGATTTTCATTCCACGATTGTTGTAAAAAAAACACCTTTTTTAATGTTAATTTTGCCAATAAACAACACCAACTGAATTATTAATCATTATTATGCAAACGTTGGCAAAAATTGATGACTCACAAAGCTTCCCAATACGTGCAAAATAAGTCCAAATGTATAAATAACATCCTAGCTTAGAACCCTACTTTAAACCTGATTATTTAACACCGGATGACCCGACCTATTTTCCAGTGAAGCGTCCATGATATGGTTGCGCTTCGGTGGTCATTAAACACTGCCATAGCGCAAAGCTATCAACGCGCGGTTAATCGTATTCTTTGTTCTAATTGGTTTATCCATGGGAATAATTAATCTCTTTCGGAATTAAACAAATTCGGACTTGGCCTCAGGTAGGAAGGTATTTTCCTCCTCCCCCTCGACGGGAAAACGGTAGGGATGCGGAAGAGAGGAACCACAAGCCTTCCCACACATTCAGGGGCAAGAGTGGAAAACCGTCACGCGATCCACGTCATCCGAGACCGGGGCGGTGATTCCCAATCCCGACGTGCGAAAGTAATTATTCTCGGGGATTATGCAAAGGCTCGCCCGCGTAGCGGCCATCTACATCTGATTCAAATATTTTAATTTGGAATAGGGAAAATAAGCGGTGATATGATGTGCTTCTTGATTTTTCAGGCCGAGAAAAAGTAAGAAATAGATGTCAACTTTGGAAGTTTGAGCATTGGTTTTGCAAAGACTTTTTCGTGTCCCTGGTTGACTAGTAGGCAACATAAGGAAACGCATTTTCGCGATTTTTGACTTTAAAAAAATCGCAGCTTTTCGCGCATTTTCAATAACGGGTCCACTCATTTTGCCGTTTTAAATCTCGCAAAACTCCGGTGCCTACGCTAGATAACACAAAGAGTATTCTTGGTTTTACGTTCAGCTTGGGATTTGCAAGAGATCCTCCATTAATTACCCATTGGATAGTGTCGGGAACACCAGTGACGTAACCGTCTGTGGGTGAGGGGGTGACCAGTGGTATGGGTAGGGCGGGATCTTTTGAAAAATGTTTTATTGATGCCCCAAAGGTTAAATGGTTTCCCACCGACTGGGTGCCCACTCCCCACTGAAAATGTCTGGTTACATCGCTGAGTAAGACTGTCAAATGAAACCAGAGCATCAACATAATATTAAATTTTGGACTCTATAAAAGCAAAAACTTGCCCGCATTCTTTTGACCCTTTCTTGATTTTCATGTAGTAAAACTTCCTCCAAAACACATGATACGGCTGCTAGATAAAGCCTTGAAAATGTGCCATTTTAAATACAGACTGTCCCAAGAACACTATACAATCACACTAAAAAATATAAAAAATATAAACTGTGCATTTTTGCCGATATTTTGACTTATTTGTTGGACAATCCTAACTAAATCCGTCGGCTTTAATTACATCCAATTTGATGGACCTAAGCGGAGATATTGTCCAGTTGAACACAAAGGATAAAATACCACTTAGGCCAGTTTCACCTGAAGGGTCAAGAAACTAAGGTATAAGGCGAGTAGCATCATTGTGGGATTAACCCTTTTCAACAAGAATATTGTACCTAGCAGGTGAAGGTTATTAACATGCATTGAACAATCATATATTATTTTTCAGTGAAAGCACCAGAAATTATTATTTGTGGGTGAAAATGAGGGACTTCACTCTCGGGGACAATAATCATGAAATTCATGGACATTTGGGGAATTTGATTGCTGAAACTAATGTAACAGTCGACAAAGGTGGTGGACAACCCTCTAATGTGGAGGACAATTTACCTAATTCCCCTATTCCTCCACTGCCTCCAAGAGCCAGGGAGGCATACGATGAGAAGCAGTGTTCAACAAAGAGCACTAAAGGCAAGGAATTGTTGTGTTCAAAGGTCTCGTTTACTTTCAACAAGGGGTGTTTTTTATGTTCTATAACCTTCTGCTGAAACCCGTAGTAAAGCTGAGACAACAGACTGTTTGGAATGGAAATTTTCCCAAGCTACATGTATTTATTCGCAACTGTAACATTATAAAGTTATATATTGTTATATCACAAGAAATAGCCCTGTATTACCTACTTTTTAATTTAGTTTATTTTAATTTTCAATACAGATTGTCTTGATTTTCATGCAACTTGTTGATATAGGCTAGCCGAAACTGGCCCAAACAGGTTTTTCAACTGTCTCAGGATAATTAGCCATGACTTCTGAACCAGACCCCAAATTACACCAACTAAAACATCTCATGAAAGCTGAACACTCCTAAAAACAATAAGGAAACTCCAGTTGAGATGAACTTAAATTTTTGGCAAAAATTAATCTTGATTGTATAGTTTTTTTGGGACAGTCTATATCCTGTTCAAAATTCATTAAATCTTTATGTGATACTTATCATTAACACATGGGTCACTACAGGATTTGAAACGCGCGCCAAAAAAATAATCTGTAATCAATTGTTAATTATTTTGAAAGCCGTGTTATTGTACAGTTGGTGCGCAATTTGTTCGGGGCTGGCTGAAAATGGATTGCCTTTACAAAAAATAACTCGTAGCTTTTGAATGGCCTGATCGATTTTTAAAAATTTAAACATTATTATGAAAAACTGATGAACAGGGTTTTTAACACAGGAATTACATTTGGTAAATTTCATTTAAGGTTTCTTCCTAAAAAAATCCCTATTGGTTTAATTTTTTTCTGACTCACCCTGTAAGTCCCAAAAAAAGTCATAAAACAAGATTTTTTTTGTCCCCCATTACACACCGTAAAGGAAAAAATTCAACCACAAGTCATTCTAATGTAAAATAAAGATTATTTTGTATTTTCTATCATGCACGGTCATTTTTTCTTCAAGCCAAACTAAAAAATGGCCCTAAAATGGGACACCCTTGCATACGCATCTCCTCTAAATTGGGAGTGCCTCCAGCTCTCGATGGACTGAGGACGGATAGTTAATTCTTAAATTTGTTTCTTTGTTTTGAATCTTTATTTGCTAAATCTTAATGTTATTATTGATGCGAAGAATGTCGTGATTAGATTGGGTCATGCGTAAATGTCAAAGTTGCTACATGCACAACACCGCTGTGATGTCCCTGTCAAAAGTTTTATAGTGGAACAGCTGTTCAATTGATGCTCTTGAACTGCACCTGTGTTGGGTATGAAATAGTTTTCACAAGCCAACCCAGTCAACAACAGAGCATGAATCTCAGCCTCTCTCCCTCAACATTGCCTGTAAGTTACGAGGGTCGTCGAGTGCAAATTGTGTTTGTAAATATGTATTTCAATCGGAATAAATCGCAACTCATCATAAGTGCGCAGCAGTTTCCCACTCCATAGAAATAAGTTTTACCACAATTTGGCATCGACATGGGGTAACCTCCATTTGCACCTCCTTTAAGAAAGAACAGCACATTTTTGAAGAGCGCCCCCAATTTGGCACAGTTATGTGTAAAGTATAGGAACGACACCTGCGAACAAGAATGCATCAAAATAATTGACGTATTTTCATAAAAAAAGCAACTTTGATAACTAGGGAATTGGGATCCCAGACTGTACCTAACGGCAGAGCTGAAAAGATAAGTTATCCGTCCATGATGCCTCCGCCTGAAAAAAAAAAAGTTGCCACCTCAAGAAAATGACCTATACAACTTGACTTGTCGAACGATGTTAATTTTCTTAATAAAAAAAATAATGGATGAGCGTAGATACGTTCATGATGATGCTATTTCCGGCTATGTCATATTGGACGGCCGTTTCCAGAAGCCATTGAATTTATTATCGGGATTCTCCGATTATTAATTATTTTAATTAACAAACACCTTCGCTTGCGACACAGACATTTCAAGCCTTAACCATTCAAAGTTATTTAGTTATAGCCAGTTCAGGTACCATCAACAGTTGTAAAAATTATCCGGTCTACTTAGAACGTAAAAAGCTATTTATTTTCACACTGTATTGTATCATTGAATTTATTCTCCATTATTTTAAACATGTTGTTTTGCAGGTTGTGAATCAGTGCTTTAATATTGAAGGGGCTACCTTGTTTAGAGAAAGATAGTAAACAATATAAATAAATTCGGTACACTCCCGGTGGATCTGTTGGGTACACTGGATCCAAGAGCCTAATAGTCTTAAGTATAAAACCACCAAATACCAGTGTTGTGCTACTCAGGTGGACAGCATTGATAATAGCTTTGTGATTTTATAATCTTCCCGTATAAAACTATCAATTCTTGCAAATGCAAAAAAAGCTGACAGATTGAACAAGGCACTCTGCCTGAATTGAATTTTATTGAACTGCTAGTGGAACATGCGAACACCGGCTAGTTAAGTGGAGACCTAAATTATGTACTTGATCGAATGAATTCTCAACATGTATTGCTATTTCTTTTAGGGGAGGGGAATATGCTCCAATCCTCACATGATTTCTGCCCAACATGATCTGTGACATTATTTGTTATCAAGACATGGGAACCAATCTATCAATCTATCTATTCTAACGGCCCGCAGCCGAGATGCTGTTCACCATTTGTCGTTGTAGCGCAAATTGTCCCTGTTGGTCCATTAGGTTGGGGGTGTAAGATGGATCCTGCTGGATGTCTCGAGCAATCACATCAATGAGTTTTAAAGGGGAGGAAGACCCCTTGTTTTGGCTGGTAATTCCAACATGTGACGTCTGAGCCTACGTGTCAATCGCCGATGACAGTGACAGGCAAACGTGCACGGCGTTGGGCCAGAAGATGGCAATTGAAATTGGAGGGGTATCTCCATATATCTGTGCTTTGTATTGTTGCTCGAGCCCAGGATACTGTTTGTCCTCGCATAAGAAGCTTGGTATAGTTGCCATCCAGTCTATCTGTAGATTCTTTCTTCAAGGTCAAGGTCTCAGATCCATATAACAGGATTACTCTTACAAGGCTTAAAGAATTCAGATTGGTGTGAATGGGCCAAGGCCGATACCAGACTTGCCATAAGTGTTGTGTAGTTTATTGCAGGCATTCAAGCTTGTCCTTTGCGTGACAGGAAGTCTTTCGTGACTGTCGGAACATAGGACCCTAGGATTTTACTGAAGTCATTGACCTCTTTGAGTTGGCTACCATCTGCTTGGCAGATGGTTGATGATCGTCTTCCTCATTGACAGTCAATTTAAGTTTATTGGCATTTGATGTAGGCCGACTTTGCTGCAGCATTTCAAGTGGGTTAGTACGATCTTGTGCAAACACATATTCAGTATGTTAGAGCTAGATCATCTGCCTAGTCAAGGTGTGTGAGAATGCGGACCCACGTGAGTCTGGAACGCTTGGGTTTCATGGGTGCGTCCTTTGTCGTCATGATTGTCAAGACTCTGTTGAGGATGTAATTCAACACACTACAAAGAGATAGGAGCAAGAGTATCTCTCTTGGAGGATTCCAGTGTGTAGGAACTCTTTGTGGGCCCCATATGGTCTGCACAAAGCTATATGGGTTTTATCATACATGATGGCAATTGCCTTGACAGGATCATACTGGGACACCGTTAGTTGTCGAGAAATATGCAGCATTCATTCCCTGTTAACACTGTCATAAGCCTTGGAAAAATCTAACGAACACATTGAAGCTTCTCTCTTGGCAATCTAACTATTCTATGCTCCGGCGAGGGCAAGATCTGAGGTAGTGTGATTCTTTTCCCTTTGCGAAAACCGTTCTGGTTACGTTGAGGAATGGATATATTGAGGAGTAGATAGTGATTTGTTGAGACCAGCTTGGAGTTGTAGATCTTAGAGGCCAGTGGTTGACAGTTGTAATTCCTCTGAGTTTTTGGGGTTGTTGGAGGTTTCCTTTCTTTGGTTAGAGGAATGAGGAATGATGTTGAAAAGGCAGCTGGTTGTTTTCCATGTAGGTGTCTTACAAAATTCTAACAGTTGATCATGGATAGTGGATTCTTCCCAGACTACTGCAGGAATGTTGTCGGGACCAGGTGGCTTGATGTTGTTCAGTTTATTCGGAAGATCTGTAGCTCCTCAATAGTGAAAGTCCAGTTGGATGGGAAGGGTGTCTGCTCATCTTGTGATTGAACGAAGGTTCTTCAAGGTAGTGTTATTCGGAACTGGCCGTGCCAAGAGTAGAGAACTAAAAGTGCTTGGAACCATGTTCAAGGCGCTCTTCAGGTTGTTTTCACCTTTGTTCTATAGGGTGGGTGCCCTTCTTATCGGTCAGATCCCTCAAGGCCTCCCAGGCAGCAGCATGATTGTTTCAAGATGTAGGGCGTCAAGTTCTTCAGCCTTGGACTTAACATGATCCTCAAGGCACCACATTGTAAGCGTCATTCAATGCAGACTTCTTTAGCAGCATCAAGGTTATGCTTGGAACTTCTAGTGTATTTTGTACGGTGCTTCTTGGCTGCAGATTCAGTTTTTATCTGGCTTTGCTGACATTGTCGTGAGGCAAAGGCAGAAGTAGTCTTCTTCTTTCTTCTAGGTCAGCAAACTCCAATGCATTTCTTTGCTTGGCTGAAGTGAGGACATTATTTACTGCGCTGGAGTTCTTGTTATTCCAGTATCAACAAGAGTGTGAACCTGTTAGTACCCTACAGTATAACTGCTCAACAAGCTTTGTATCCCCACTACCTTCCTCCAGTCTATTGTTTCCATAGGATCTCTGGGGAGGTGGTTAACTCTGACGATAACTTTCTGGCTCCTGCAAGAGACCATTCTGTGTGATCACGCACTTAACAGCTTCAAAAGTGTTGGGCTCTTGAGTTCTTAATGCTGTTAATCCATCTTTCTGACCCAGAATATAGTCAGTTGGACAAGTTCATCCCTTGGTGGGCGTCTGGTTGTGTCCACAGTCTAACCTGAATGATTTTGGATTGGTATTAGTGGCAAACAGGTTAAATTGTTCCATGAAGTCCTGCATTTACATTCCATTTCTGTTAGACTCGTGGTTGCAAGTGAACGCGCGAGTCAGGCCAAGCTTAGCGTTGTAATTCCAGGGATGTACAGGACGGATTATGGGCTGGAACTGTACTGTGGCAGGGGAAAGTTCATGGTAAAAGTGAGAGACAGTTTCTTCTGGATAGTCGTTGTGGGGGTTTAAAACAGCAGCAAATGACTGTAGTTTCAGGATTGCCCGTCAGTGTAAGCTTCAAGATGCGCTATTAAATGTGACAGGTTGGCCACATGACTTGAGAGGCCTTTGTTGATAAAAGAAACCCCACAACTCCTGTCGCTGCATTTCTCTTGTTCTTCCATGCAGAAGCTTGTAATAAGTAATATCCATGGATATTCACCTCCTGAGTAGGGTTCACTGGCCCAATGCGGTTGTTCTTGTAATGCAGATGACATCGACATCATACAGTTGTGCTTCATGTACGAGTTCTTCTTTCTTGGCTGTTGTTGAAAGGGTCTGGACATTTCAAGTGTGCTAATGATTGAAAAGCATGTTTGGTCTAACAAAGGTTGTCCATGCAATCTTTTGTCACTACAGGGTTGGCCGTCCAATAGGCTTTAGGACCAACCCATCATGCTTTGGTATAGGACCAATGTTGACTCAGAAGGCACAGACTTTAAACAGGGGCTTTAACCTGGTTGCTACGTGTGAACTATCACTCTTCAATTAGCTAATTAGTAGCTGGGATTCGCCAGGTCTCCAGCACAAAATGATAGTTGGTAGAATGCTTGAACAAAAGGCCTACTCTAAAGAAGAGGTCGCATTTTTGGCTCAGCTGCCTAACATGTTCCCAATCAGATTGGGTTGACAAAGATATGGTGTTTTGCTGATTGAAAGCTCCCAAGGTGAGTGATTTTAATTGTGTGAAAAAAAAAAAAGGAAATGAGAATCATTTTAAGTATCTTCCCGCGAAATGTTGGAGAAGGAAAAGAGAAACTATATTTTTTAAACCCAAGTAAGCTATCGAAGTATATGGTGGATTTTTGTAGTCGGATTGAATGGACTGCTTCTCTAACACACAGTGGAAGTTTGCACATTCTCTTTTTGCTCTGATGCAACATATCCCACCTCCCTGGCTCTTAAATAAAAAACCAATATCACACTTTAATTCAGGTGTTCATTTCTATAGTTCAGTTTGGCTTCAAATGCCTGACATTTCATACTGATGAACATGAATGAACATTGTTTTAGTATTTATTGGAAAGTTATGTTTCAATTGACAATTAATAAAAAGTTCAGGTTTTGCCTGTTAGAAGCAAACCTAAAAAATTACCTCACCTCTAAAAACCTTCTACCCAAGGCGCTACAATGTCTCATACTCGCATAGTATGGGGAAATGGAATATTAGGTTTTGGAATACTAAAAGTTTTTCATCCCAATTCAGGACGATTAGGGGATAACATTGTAATGGAATTGTATGAACAGTGATCTTGTTCTCATTAGCATGCATAGAAAATATCAATTTTTTACAAATTAATTATTGAAGAAATACAGGTTGTGAGGGCTGTACGAAAAGGTGTTAGCTATCTGGCAACCTTAGCCGTTTGAATCGCGTTAGTTGGTGGTAATTTGTCAACATTGTACTCCAAGATGATCTAAACACTTCTGCAATAAGTGGGCAGTAACCGAATCCTGCTGGTAGAGAAGGCTTAATCACTTTTTAAGAAGGCATTGCCTATTTATGCGTTCTTGCTGTTTATGTTTTCCTGAGTTATGAATACCACATACAACATGTGCACATCTAAAAAAAAATTGAGGGCAGATTCAAACTTATGTATATGTGCGTACCAATCAAATCGTATGTTACATAAATATACGGCATACAGCCGCCGGTCATTGATATCTCACATGACCTCGATCTGTGACGTAATACGCGCAACAAGACCGCCTTTTGTGACGTATCAAGGACTACAGATCAAAATTGAATAAATGTTGGCCCTGCGCTTGTGAAAAATGGATTTAAAAAATTTCCCTGGACCCCTGGCCCAGCTAGCGTTGAATTCAGAATGGCGAGATCATGGGAGCTATATGCAATGCATGAAACACAGAAATGTAAAGCGACACTCCATAAACTAACAAATATAGTAACTGACAACGAAAAATAACGTTGTGTAGATGGTTTTTGTTCATGATGAGATAATGTAAATAAAAGTTTGTGGACATGTGATTCATGTAATATAACGTGATTACTAATGACTATGGATGATGATGGATCATGGATGGTGACATGACGAAAGTTCACATAGTGAATATACCTCTAGGCCTCCAAGCTCTTACCGCGTTGAAGTTTGGTTCTATACCCCATGAATGTACCCGGTTTTTCTAGGGGGGGGGGGTCGACAAGAAACTAAAACAACGATGAGGATATATTATGTCAGAACTGGTCTGGGAAGATATTGTATTGTGCCACCACCCTATGAATTTGACCAGCCTCAACAGAATATTAACTGCAGTTGAGTGATGTGGTGGAGATTCAACTGAATCCCGGTCTGAACTTGAGGTAGAAGTGGGTGTTTTTGACACGTAAAATCGGTACTACCACAATTGCTAGCTGCTAGAGGACTGCATCGGCAAATCTAGCGGAGATATCGCCCAGCTTAATCTGCACCTGGGTCTGCTAAACCTTCCCCGATACCGGCACATTATGCATGCAGGGTTTGATTTTTGCATTTATTTAGCTGAGGATCACAGCGGAGGACGATCTACCTTGAAGGAATGATGACGCCATGGAGAAGAAATAACTGGGTACAAGTGCTGTGGGCCGGGTGAGCCTTATGGCTTAGAAAGGTGAAAATCTAAAGCTGTTTTATAGTGACTAACAGTTTTAAGTATATTCGTAAAATGAGTCCCCGTGGCCATGAGGCAACCAACACAAAACCACACAAACCGTATCTCCATTCTCCCACACACATCATGACATCAACCATGTCAACAAGTCGAATCCCAAGTTTACCATGTTTACGCCAGGATAATTATGCATAAAGTGACCTGGGGAATCCCCTGGCAGGTATGACCTCTGACATAAAACAAAACGTGCTATGTACAGTCATTTTTATATAATGAAACACAAGAGGGAAAGCAAGAAGGACCGCCGAAATGGAATGTTTTTTTTTCAAGTTGAATTGTTTTTTTTAGTTTTGATTCGTTTTGTTGTTCTTTCAATCCAACAAGATCACTCACGTGAGTAAAAAACAGGGGCGCGGGCTCTTGGCTCTGTCAGTGTTATGACATGGTGGTAATCGCCAACGTTACACTAGGCTAAGATGGAACTTACTCTGTGTTTACTTTTTCAGGTTAAAACAATTTAAAAAGTTCGCGAAAATTAATTTTGTTATATTTTGAGATTCAATAATTAGCTGTAGGAACACCAAAACCATGAAAGGCCGCATTAAAAAAAAATCGATTTCGCGTTAGCTAGCCTTCCCTCCTCACTTTTCGGATATTGCTTAAATTTTTTTTAATGTTTTCAATCTGAAACTGTTGATGGATGATGGGCCACTGTACTTTCCATGTGATTTTAGAGGACATAGGGATCTTTTCCCGATAAACCTATATTAAAAATAAAAAAAAGGCCTCAATTTTTTTAGCTTTTTGATGCGGCGGGGAAGTTATGAATATCAATTTTCAGTGAAAAGGGGCCAAATTTTAGTGTCATTTCGTTAAAAATATTAAAAACCCGCCGGCCCGCCTCCTCACTTTTTGCAGGAAAAAATAAACCCATTAAAACCAGAACCAAGGCCTGCAAGTAGTACAAACACAAGTCAATACAAACCATGATACAACAAGTTTTCACAGCATACCATATTCAAATTTGATGGGCAACCATTAAGTTACTTGGGGGTAGGGTAAACTGAAAAAGTTGTGTTAATTGAACTGAAAGTGCATATTTCAAAACTTAATTTTACCAATATTATTTTTGATCATAGTCTAAAATTTACAAGGGTGTTGAATATGAATAGTTTATGCGGGATTTTATGTCTTATGACATAGTTTGACTTCTGATGAGCCTGAGGGTATTTCATAAAATTTATTTAATTTTGTTAGAAGACAACTAAACGTTGCATGATTTTCTTGATTGATATTGTTAAAAAAACCTACCTCACCATGCTCACTGGATTTAAGTATGTGCCATGACATAATGGACATGGTGTCACCGAGCTGCACTGCAGTTCAAACTGTCAACTGAATTCAACCACGTTTATGAAAACATAGCCAGCCTTGCTATCGCCTAGGGAGGCCTTCCAATACCCATTGCCATGTCTGCATGTCAAATAATGCTCCATGAGTCAGCTGGTATCAAGAATAAATCGTCATCTACATAATGTTCAGGCGACACAATAACACTTGATTTGAGACTTGCATGCTTGTATACAACAACAAGCCTGAAAGAAACACATTTTGTAGATCCCACACCATATGGTGAGTTAGGCTAAACATGCATGTAGGCTATCCATGACCCACATACAGTCACTTGGCCAAACTTCTGAACTCAAACATGCGTTTCCAGAACATGTAATTCCATGGATTATGACATAAATTCAAAAAAGTTATACTAAATGAAAACTTGATTAATAAAAGTCCCATTCCAGGCGGAATTTCTTCGTAAAAATCTGGTTAAACTCCACAAATCATGCCACATGCCGTTCGTCCTAGGGGTGGCCCCATAACCATGAATAAATGTTATTATGTTTAAGATTTGCATTAATCTGGTGTTTTTTGTGGTAAATGTATTCTTATAGCCGCATTATAATTGGTCAAAAGCTTGTTGTCAACCGGATGACGCCCCATAGGGGGGACCCCTTATATTTCAAATGCTTCATGAGACCGTCTTTTAAAATAGGTGGTGAGAAAAATGCATTGCATAAAGAACGATGCATTGTAGGGGAATTCTGTACGGGAAACCAAGAACCAACAGATTTTTTTTAGCAAAGCGTTACAGTTACTGAATGAAGGTTAAAAACCTGCCGCCGAATGTTTTTATGTGACGCCCCACCCCCGAGGGAAAATTCCGAGAACCCAAACAATACCAACGATCCAATCAATAACCTAAAAAAATTAGCTGCGCGGTTTTTACCCTCTAATTAACGCCAGGATCTGGCCACAATGACCTGGTTTTCAATCCACCTTAGTTCCTCCTGATGATTGATCTTGATGAGCAACCTCATCAGAGCCCCCAAGGACTCTAGAGTACCAGCTATACTCTGATTGTGATTTAGTTGGGGTCAGAGGTCATGTAATGAACAATAATTATTGAGAAATATTGAAAACCTTTCTTGTGCTATGTGTTACATTTTGCATGCAATATCTTGACCTGGTGTTGCATGGATGAGCTATGTCTAATGTCTATAGGTTGTGCTCCACTTGGGGACAAAGGTCAGTCATCCTGGGGTCACAGGAGTCAAAACATTAAGTGTGCATACAACTTAAATCAAGGTCAAATGGTAAATCTGAATAGTACACCTTGTAAACCTTGATGAAAGATGAAAACAAAGTGTATGGTGACCTCTTCACATGACCTACTGTTTGGGGGGTCAAGGTCAAAAATGCCTTCATGTACCTTACACATACTCTTTGCAAGAGCACAATTTGAGATAATGTAGCTATGGCACATCAAAGTTAGGATTTCTTGGTCAAAATCATCTGCCCTATTTAATACTATTGTTTGGTTCTCTCATATGTCCCAAGATGCTGTTAAATCAATTTTCTACCGACCTGGGTAATACAATATTATCCTAACAGTCAAGCAATGCGGGTGTCACTTTTATTAATTTGATTTCAAACTTAATGGTTCTTGTATATTACAGGTTCCAGATAAGAGTAGAATTTAATCTTTCCCAAGAGAAGTCCATATCGGATGGCAGAGCTTTCGATACCCGAGTGAGTGTCATATTCAGAAGATTATACTTGCTATAGTATCCAAAAGGTCATCCATATGATACAGACTTCTCTTGGGAAAGGCTGATATTATTCATATTTACCAACTTGAGTAACAAGTAGTTTCAAGACAAGTTTCAGGTGGCTGTTAAAGAGACTCAAGGACATTTCCAGAAAGAGGCGCCTCCATTTTTTTAACCCGTTTTTTTGCATTGGAATGCTTACCAATGTACTAGATGACACCTCAAGCTAATCTTTATGACAGAAAATCAAAGCATGCTTTTCTATATGACTGATTATGATGGCAGACAAGTCCAAAACATAATTTTTGGTTTTCTTTTTTGTCCAATAAACCTTCGAACATTATCAGTAGATGCTCTACAATTGATCATGTGGAAATTGAGAAAAATTTGTATCCTCAAAAAAATCTCCTCCTGTCCCTTTAAGTTATTTTACAACTTTATGTAATACTGTATGATATACTGTTCACCTGCAGGATATAATATTTCATCATAAAAGCAATTATAGTATCATAATTAATTTTACCTGAAACCAACATGCAGCATCGTCTTCTACTAAGACCATCTTTGCATACACGACCCCCCAGCATACTGAAAAATGACACTGCTACTCACACAATCTGACACGCTCCTTAATCCTGCCCAGTTCATGCAGGCAGTACTGGATAAAATAACTCCTAAAAGAAATCTCCTGTTTCTCTGGAATTAGTGCCATGTTAACATCATCGGAAAAGATTTTATAATTGGAAACTATTATATTAATCCCTTATTTAGGCCGAGTCCTATTCCTACAACATGTGCAATCCACCGAAATGGTCCAATTAAGGGATTAATGTAAGAGTTCAGATAGTCCGTCACTCTTATGTTTTTTACATCTTGCAGGTAAAGGTGACGGTCATATTAAGGGATTATTATAATAGTTTCTGACAATAAAACTCTTGTCATCAATATGATCAAGATTATCTATTGCTCATTTAATAATAAAAATACATCATGGTCACTGGACTGTGAGTGTCGTCTGCTGTAGCAGGTTTGTGAATGGGGCCAAAGGTCGCATGAGGTCACTAAGGTCACATGAGGTCATCTGCCCCCTCCTTTCCACCAAATTACATCATCGTAGCCCTTACAGAACTCACATGGCATGCAATATATTAAGGGTTAACATTTTGACCGGCCAAAGGTCACATGAGGTCACCAACATGTCACCCCACCCCACCCCCTCCTCTCCACCAAGTTACATCA
>JAMKCH010052908.1:0-22059 GCA_023653785.1 Ophioderma brevispina
AATATGGAAAAAAGCTTAATCGGTAGGTGTAACAATATGAGTTTCTTTAAGGCGGGATTTGAAAAAGGGGAAAACTGGGCGAGTTTTTTTGTATGGTTGAAAGGTTGATTTCCCCACAGTCGTGCACCAGAATTCCTGAAAGTGCGATCACCCCAATCCAGTACGACTACGTTCAATTCTGATATTAGTTGAACTTTGTGAGCGTGTTGTACCATGACTTGGGGAATAAAACTATGGACGAATACTGTCAGACGTACCAGGTGCAGACCGTGGATGACACCTATAGAAAAGTGTCAAATTAAAAATAATTTGCTTTTGCAAACATTCATCCACTTGAGGTCATCATATATATACTGACATGTTTATCACGGGACTCTCAGCCCAGGGGATTGTTCTTGCGAAAATGGTTTGCAACTCTGGATCTTATTAAATATTATTAGAACTGCAGGTCCATATAGGAGGGCAGTAATTCGATATGAGGAAGAAACAAGAGCCATTATACAACATATCCGAAGTTGATTTGTCAATAAACGGCCTACCTACCCTCTAATACGACGAAGTATACCAGTTTTTTGAGAGATCTTAGATGCAATTTATCAATATGATTATCCCATGTGAGGGTACGGGTCCAAAAACCATACTAGACCAGGTATTTAACAAAGGGACCTGTCCAAACTTACATTAGAAGCCTGAATAAATGTTAACACCAAAGTTTGGGGTTTTATAACAGAGGGCGTATTGACCCATGAAGAGTGTTAATACCAAGTAGTGTCAATTGGCACCCGAGAGTGTTAAAATGTTAACAACCAGCTGTGGTATAAAATTAACACCAAGCAGGTCATATCACACATTGTAAAACACCAAAATTGGTGTTAATATAACACCCAAATGGTTTAAATCTAACACCAGGGGTGTGGTCCAGTATTGACTCCAGGGATGATGTTAAAATAAACCCTGGTTGTTTACAGTTAACACTCATTTTTTGCAGTGTGCAGAGAGTTCACATCTCAAGTTTGCAATGCATATGGTTGTTGAATATAAGCTATTGCGTCGCGTACACGACCAGGGTGTGGTAGTGGTGTTCCCCTCCTGTGCGAAGCGCGGAACCCTTGTAATATTCGCTCCCCAGTACCATTTTTCTATGCCAAATCTGATTTAAAAACCGATTGAAATTTGCATATGGTTCACAACATAATGGTTTATAGGTATGGGCAAACGTCCTTACTATGTAAACTTATAATTGATGGGTGAGATTTTTCGAATGAAGTATATGAAAGCAAAAGTTTGCGTACATTACGCGTTTAGAAAATTAACTCTTTTTAAAAACATATCTGATGGGAAGAAAAAGGTCTGGAGCCAGTTGTATAGCGGTCCGGGGTTGGTGCTGCCGCGCGAAGCGCAGAAGAACCCTCCCTTGTTCTGTTTTCAAGACCATTTCTAATGCGCAGAGTTTAATGATAGATAATTTGAAATTGCGAGTTGGTAATAACAATATGGTATTAAAAGGTCTTCAAATGCTAAACAAAACGATGGATTGGTAGGTGTTTGTGTTCTTAACAAAGCATGTAAATAGTGCCATGCATCGCGTTGCTTAAATTGGCATATGCACGTTTGGTTGAGCATAAATGAAATGGGGGGCATCAACTTGCATGGTGAGCATAGTGCCTTAAAGTCACTTCGTATTACCTTAATAGTTACATTGTGATGATGGTCGGAAGTTCTTGCAAAAAGGTAAAGAAGTTTGGATTAGACAACGTTTGGCGGTGGGAAGGTACAGATTTTATTTTTATTCCCCATGAGTAGAGTGATATATACGCTTTATCGGATGAAGAAAGAGATGGGGATGTGAGGACTTATTTAAGGCAAAACGATCCGGAAATTGAACGTATTGAATTTAACAATTAAGAGGGAGGGGTTGTCCACGTTGAAACCAAGGATTTTTTTAACGCTAAATTATTTTTGCAAAATTTTTATGTATAATTGCCCTAAATATCAGTTCGCAAATGTAGGGAAAGAAATAAAATCGACCATGCATTTTAGATGCTAATTAGCGGTTTTGGTTGGCGCTATTCAAAACCTGTTTGCCCCTAAATCGTATTAGAGTAACATTATCAAATTTGTGTATCAGCAAGTAATGATTAATGTTTTCATAATTATGAACTACAATTAATGGAAAAAAGTCCTCCGGGAAGGTGTCTTTAATTTTTGGAATAGTCATCGGACTGGTAGTTAATACGATGCTAGTTATATTTAAGTCCAAAAGTTTTACCCGCTTTAGACGTTTCGTTCTCCGGTCTCACAACTTTTCAGTTAAATGCACCGATGCGTATGTTTCTCATCGCATAGTTGCAAAGGTTTTTCCTGCAGCAGCTGGTCGTACACGTGACTTAGAGAATATATTCTCAGTCTCGCGTTCATGGAAGGGCTGAAACAAGGCCATTAAAGCACTGCAGGCTGTGTATGTCAAAAACTATGGAGTAGATATGTGGATGATGAGATATTCCCTACAGGAACCACAAAACCGCTGAAAATTGGTGAAAGACACCCGTATTCCGTAAATCCTACTGAAAGCATCATATTTACACCTGAATAAGGGTAGGACGGCCAATATTGCCTTCGTGATACATCCATCACCAGAAAGGGACGACAGGGCGTTGATGAGTAGTTACAAGTGTACAGGGAAAAAGACCCCCATACTGACCAATATTTGAACTTCACATCACAACACCCGCTGCACCAAAAGTTAGGTGTGGTTGTTTTCAACCTCATAGATGAAATGATCCCATCGTCACAGACGAGGAATGCTTAAAAAGGAAGAACAAAAGATAGGTCAAGCACTGACACTGAGGCAATGCGGATACCCTAGCTGGACAATTAGGAGTTAAACAACAAATGAGAGACAAAACCAAGCACGGCCTCAGGCAATGCGGCTACCCTAGCGGGACAATTAGTAAACTTAAACAACAAATGAGAGACAAAACCAAGCACGCCACTGAGGCAATGAGATACCCTAAGCTGACAATTAGGTAAAACTTAAAACAAACAAAATTGATGAGACAAAACCCCAAGCACTGCACTGAGTCAATGCGGATACCCTAGCTGGACAATTAGTAAACTGAAAAACAAATGAGAGACAAAACCAAGCACGCCGAGGCAATGCGGATAAACCCTGATGGACAATAGTAAACTTTTAAACAACAAAATGAAAACTTAAAAACCTAGCACTGCACTCAGGCACTGAGGATACCTAAGCTGGACCATTAGTAAACTTAAACAACAAATGGAGACAAACAAAACAAAGCACTGCCCGGCATGCGGTTACCCTAGCTGGACCCAATTAGGTAAACCTTAAACAACAAAATGAGAGACAAAACCAAGCCCACGCACTGAAGGCAATGAGGATACCCTAGCTGGACAATAGTAAACTTAAACAACAAATGAGAGACCAAAACCAAGCACTGCACTCAGGCAATGCGGATACCCTAGCTGACCAATTAGTAAACTAAAAACAACAAAAATGAGGAGACAAAACAAAGCACTGGCCCTCAGGCAATGCGGATACCCTAGCTGGACAATTAGTAAAGTTAAACAACAAAATGAGAGGACAAAACCAAGCACTGCACTGAGGCAATGGCGGATACCCTAGCAATGGACAATAGTAAATTAAAAACCAAAATGAGAGACAAAACTCAAAGCACTGCACTGAGGCAATGCGGATTTACCTTAGCTGGACAAGTGGAAACTTAAACAACAAATGAGAGGACAAAAACCAAGCACTGCACTGAGGCAATGCGGATACCCTAAGCTGGACAATTATAGGACACGTCCAAACAAACAAATGGAGAGACAAAAACAAGGGAGGGGTGGGGGAAGAAAATGAAAATTACTGACAAGGAAAAATCACAGAATGGGTAGTTAATCCCAGGGAAAGGTCTAAAAAATGGGAGCGGAAAAACTCACCCGTTTGATGAGGCCTCGGTCCGACAGTCCCTCAATGTTGAGGGCAGCAGTATTCAAACGTTGGTGGACTTGATGATGACCTCTAAGAGTGGTCCAAATTGGAAACATAAACATTTTCAATGACGCTGTTAAAGAGGATAGAAACTAAATCTAAGACAGAAAGTTATATTATCTGATACGTATTGCTTAATGTTTCTTTTTGTATTTTTGACGATGATGGACTACTGATTGTGGGAATATAAACTTCCGAGGGTGTTTAAATACAAAAGCATCTTGTAGGGACTTTTAATAGTCTACCCAACGTATCATAACCATGCTATTCCCACACTGCGCGGGAGCGCTATAACAATGGCTCCTCCGGATGGGTACGAGCTCAATATAGGTTAAAAGGCTAGATCACTACATACAAGGCGTGTCCGAGAGATTGCAACGTGAGTTCAAGAACTAATAAGTATCTCAACTGCCAACTGTGACCTTGCAAACACGTTGAAAAACGTTCAAATAAATCCCACCCTTATCTAACTAGTTTGACCAATATGAGCACAGAGAAGCAAAGGGGGCGCCCCCGGTAAAAAAGTTCGAGTTCAATTAGTTCTCCTATACTACGCCCACTCTAAAACAAAGGCACTTGAATGGAACTTGTGAGATTTCAGAACTACATTATAATATGTGAGTGTCTGTTTAACAAAACAAGTCAGTTAATATACGTAGTTTTAAGTTCAGTTTTGTACACCTACGAGACGAGCATGATTGCAGTAGAAGCTCTTATATATACGGCAGATTAAAAAGAGGCAAACTATTGTTTTCCGTTTTACCTGTTAATATTTTTTAAAAATGCCTGGATTTTTGCGACATTTAGTATTTCCACAGAAGATAACGAATTAAGTTAAATGGGTAATCGTGACTACGGTATTGTAGTGGATATTGTACTGTATACTCTATACATAGAGTTATATAACTCTACTGCCGTCTATTATATTTTGCAATTGACAATCACAAGGTTTATTTTGCATATAAGACGAGACACACAACAATTTTAAAATAATGTGCAGTTATTTATTAGTTATTTATTCAGTTCGTTAGTTATATATAGTTAGTTAGTTAGTAGATTAGTTATTAGTTATTAGTTCACTGTAGCAATTCCTGTGTTTATTCCTTTCGATTGGTCCTTTAATTTTCTTTTCACGACATTGCTTTGTGAAATTTTGTTGGGATCACTTAATTTCAACTGAAGTTAGTGAACTGCCATCTGCAATTAAAACAATAAATTACAAAATTACTAAGCTTTTCAATAATAACCTTCCACTTGCAACTGTGTGGATGGGCAACATATGGGGTATTCTTCACGTAGGTAGTCAAGGGGAAAAATAAAGCACACTTCTTCTCAGTCAATTAACTGCAAGCTAATTGTATCAATGCCAAGACCTCAATTCTTCCAAAATTTTAAAAATTTACTTGTTTTTTTCATATAGAATGGTGACAAAATATCAGCTGAATTGTAACCCCGCGTAATATTTTGAATCATCCCATTAATACGAAAAAGTCTCTATAGCCACAGTAGATTTTCATATCCAAGGAAGCGAAGCATCTCACTGCAAGCACTAAGATTGTTCAGTTGCCTATGGAAAGACACGTTTTCACAGTAAAGATGCCCAAAATGTACCATTGTGTCAAAAAATTTATAAATGATCTAAACAGTTATTTGTGACCCCCTACTTTTTATTACAATTGTTCAATGTTGATCTCTATTATTTGAGTAAAGAGATTAGAAAATTATTAACGTAGTTAGAGAACAAGAATATGACAGTTCGTAACAGCAATGTTTGTAAACATGTTAGGGCTTGGTATATTAAAAGCTCTGGAAATAGGTCGGCCTGACGTTACACACTGGGCAATGATTGTTAGAGGTTTAATACTATGGGGCCATAACGATTCAGCAAGGAATGGATTCGCATTCGCAGGCAACAAAAGAAGTGACGGAGGATGTTAACTGGGCCTATAGTGCGCGTTTAGAACGGCTCACCCTTGGGTTCTTTCCATAGACGTGACTACATTTCATTTGTCCTCGTGGCCAAGTGGCCTTTGCAACTGGTGGTTGTCGATTCCCGGCCTTCCCTGATAAAATCCCAGTGACACAAGGACACACTGACATATCAATTCCAACCATCCCAGAGCAGACTGATTCCCTACATTTCAGCACTTTCATAAGAAATGGTCCGATTAACCACACATGGTCACTATTTTCCTTCCTTGGGTGCAATCTTTAGTTGTTTCAAAATCAAATTTCGTGATACCATTTCCAACCAATCAATGTGGGTGTGTGAGGGTGGTGGGCCACACTATCTTGTGCTTTTATTGCAATATGGACTGTTTTTATCTGTCAATAAGAAGTCATTTTTAATACAGTATTTTGCTTTTTTATGTATGGTACTTGTGGCTCGATTGTGTTTGTGTGTTCTCAATACAAGGGTGGATGTATTCGGGTAATGGCTATGTGTGTTTGTGGTGGGGGTGTGTTTTTGTGGGTTGAGGGAGTTAGGTGCTGTTGGCGGCTGGTGGGTGGGTGGGTGGGTGTGATTTTGTGCCTATTGGGGTACCTTTCTGGTGTTTTATGGCTTTGTTTTTAATGCCTTTAAAGCATGGGCATCACATTTTTGAAGAGCCCCCCCAATTTTTCAGTTTCAAAATTTGATATTTTGCACAATTATTTTGGTAATTTGTCTAAGAAACTAAACCTTCGAACGAGAATGCTCAAAATGCGTAAATATCATAAAATAAGGCGATTTTGTAATTAGAATTGGGAGTTCCAAGACTGATACTAGTAGCGGCGAGCCCTGGAAATTAAGTTTATGCTGTCCATGATGAAATAGCCCAACCTCCGAAACGGTACCTCTAACTGACTTGCCTTCCTGAAACCAATAAAACAACTATAATGGATGAGCGTAGACACGAACTTGCTCTATTTCCCGACTAAATCACATTGGAAGGCCCGTTTCCAGCAGCCGGTGAATTATTATCGGAACTCTCCGATATAAATTATATTCTATATCAAATTCCTTCGTTGGCGACACATAGACATTTTCGAGTTAAAACCATTCAAATTATAGTTTTTACTAGCCAGTTCCCAATGCAACCGTGTAAAAATCTCATTCTTTTTTTTTAAAATCTGGGGCGCTTTAAATTTTTATTTCTTATTCATTTTGTATTGTAATTTGCCAGTAGGCAGAGGTGGGGTATGTACATCTTCCAGATGTCATTGGTTCTTCACTTTGTTTGTACCCTGTTAGGATTAAACATCCCTGTTGAAGCCACAGGAATGTTCGTTCACTTGATGCCGAGCATGCGAGTTCAAATGTCATCAGCTCGGAGCAAATAATCTGCATAATTATGAGCATGAACAGCGTGCCCTGTGCAGACCTCCTTCCTGACGTGGCTGCTTCAACCAGGGCGACATGCAGGAACAGTCAAAATTTCGAAGGATTGAATCTATGCATAATGAACGCCATTAAACGTTTTACCCAAAGACAAACCGTGCCATGTCAAATATGTACCAATACAAAGGCCCTAACCTTCATGATTTCCATAAATATGTCCAGTTAAAAACTTAAAAACAAAATGTTTGGAGAGATGATAAACAGAGAAAAGGTTCCGACATATTACCTCGTATAGCAAACGCTAAGCGAAAAAGAGAAAACATACGTAACGATGCAGTAAATCCTCACTTCATCATATTCCGGATTTTGACGGGGAAAGTGCCCGTTTAAAGGGAAATATGTCATGATTCTGGATTTTGGAAAATTTGGTATGGCATGAAGCTTAAGTTAACGTAATTACCTTAACTCAAAATAAAATTGAAATGTCCCACTCTTTGTTGTGTATTTTGCCCTTTAAATTATCCTCGTTTCCGCCCAATAGCTTACTCCAAAACGATTCCGACAAAAAATCCACATCGCAGGCAATGGTGAGACGTCAAAGTGAGTGAAGCATCCATAATTTAACGTCGTTAGTGACCATCATATCGCGTGTGTGCCAATTCAATAATATTAAACTCAACGCAATGAAACAAAATATGTCTTTCTTGTCCTTTTTTTCTAATTTAATTATTACTATACTTCATTAATCTCCATCAATATTACAGGGTCAGCAATAACCATTTCGAGTAAACACGATGTTTTGGTCATCACTTTGACGTCACGAGCTGGGCGCTGGCGCTTTTTGATGAAAGTGAAGCCGTGGCGAAAAAATCCGGCCCCGTTTTTTTTTTCTTCGTATGTCAAAGGCACACAGTTAAATGGCCCTATTTTGTTATTTTACTCAAATTGTTACCTTATTTTTATTTTTTTCGGGAATTGTGATGTAATGTACATATTTTAATGAATGTACGTCAAACTGAGCTGACAAAAATCTTGAACATATTTCCTTTAATGATAGATTGCTTTATTTTGCTCACACTTATCTTTACGATTGCACAAATGTCCAATGAATTATAACAACATGGCCGTGTCACAAATATTCTTAACATCACCGTCACGTCCTACGCTAAACGTGAGGCAGGGCCCTCTCAACCGATAACGGGCTAATTATCATAATCTGTTTGTTCGGCGAAAATTTCCTACACAGTGCTCTGGCAGCCTCTGCTCCTGCCCCTTTTAATGTGTTTCTATTTTAACTGCCAATAAATAAAATAAAAATATAAATCATGGTCGATGGGGGAAATGTTACGGATTGTACCAGTTGACACACGCTGCTATATCTGAATATTTGCCGTGTAACATTCTAAAAGTAAATGCAGCACGATTTGCTTGCGTTATGTTGTAACCTAATGAAATGGAGGCAATAGCAATAATTGGCACATTTGAAGTTCCAAAAAGTTTGACAACCATTGTACACCGTTATGTCACCTTAAACTGAGCTCTAATTTCTTTCTTTACGCAAATAGTTACACTCGGTGATGTTTTCATTTTTGGTGGGCCCCGTTTAAGCTTGCCTTTTGCAAACAGAACTTTTCAAATCATTTAATATTATTCATACCCCTTTGTTTTTAGAATTAATACTTGAAAATGTTACAATAATTACCCAAGAACGTGAATCAACTAATACCAAAAAAATCTTTCATTTTTATCTCTCTAATTTTTAGAATTAAGTTTTGAAATGTTACATTTTGTATCCCAAATAGTGGTCACTAAACCAAAAGAACTTTCATTTTATTTCTCCTACCTATACCCGTCAAGTTGTGAAAGTTATATAAATCAGTATTCCACAATCTTAAACTGGACAAGAATTTCTGCAAGGCCTCATCTTTCCTTTACTGTGAAAATACCCAGTACCATATCAATTTCGATCTAAACGAGACGCAGAATTGTTAGAAAACGTTTATATCTCAAAAGTTCCGTAAGCTATGAAATTTCCTTTTGGGTTATCTTGTTCCAGAGTCTACAATATCAAAAACGGACTTTACCCCACTTGGAGGTGCGTGTCCTACATCTCCCCCTTGAAGATATTATGCATATTAATTTTGAATACACGTGACCCTCATAGGTACAACTCTAAAGTGTATTAGATTTCCGATGTAATAAATTATGTTTGAATTAATTCAAACACTGAATTGCAAATTGTATTGACAGGGCGCATCTATAGATACCAATATCTCAGGCCCGATTATTGAACATAATCTGATAAGTTATGATTTTGCATATTCTGGGAACCTCTGGGATTGAGGCGAGATTATCCCCCACTTTTTGACAATGGAATGTCCCGAATAATCGATCCCACCCCATATTTCAAATTTGAGTGAATTGGAAATGTTTTTTCTGTTTTATAAATATATTTTCAATGGCTTTATCAGCTTTTTATCGCGAAACCTGAATCGTTTGGTTACGCGAGCATATTTTAACAATTAAGTTAATATCGATCGTCACGAATCTTCCAAACATAACCAATCGCCCAAGTCACATTTCTATATAAATCGGCTATTGAAGTTTTAGAGAATTAGTTAACTTGCATATCTAAAATTTAAACATTTTAGAAAATTATTTTATGTGTACTTTCCATCCAAGTATCTTTGTTTTCCTCCCCTTGTCACATTTATACAAAGTGAATAGGCTTTTGCAAAAACTAAAAACTGGGTCCTCTGTTCTATATCAAGGAGACGAATGCGCTTCACCTATTTATTCCCGTGCCTTATGTATTGCCTTCCCGTGGGGCCTTGGATTTTATTTTGTATTAATATGCTTTAATTTGTTCATTATGATGTGATTGAACAAAAAAGTATGGTTGCATTTTTTTCGACATGTTTTCATTATTGTTTTTATGGCATATTCAAAATGGACGTCATAATAACCATATATAATCGTGGAAAATACATTTCCTTTACTTACAGGTAGAAATTAAAATATATCTATTTTAAATATATAAGAGACCCAAAGTATTGTTATTAACATAGGATATTTGGCATTATCGTGCAGAGTTGTATAAATTTGCATAATTGTATTCATTTGATAATGTTTTATGCAAATTAGGTACCATATCAATGGCACCATTCAGAAACTATCTCGATTAATATTCCCGCACTTGTTCGATGTACTTTACTCTTCAAACCGCTTAGATATCTGTTCATGCAAATTTTATGATGACTTTGTATTTTTAATATGACAATATATATGTCGACGTTCTTGACAGAAATGTTGCAAATTGCCCTCATACAATGTTAGTAAGAAACAACAAGATTTTTTACATACTGTCGTAAATTATTTTGAACATATTTCCAAATTCAGGGAACAAAGAAGGAGAAGGGGGGAAGAGGCAGGAGGGAGACTGCATAGGCACTGTGTTATTAATCAATGCTTAAATATGTTAAAAATTAGTATCAATCAATATTGGAATCTAGGAAATATTGATTCAAATTTAGTCTCATCTTTTTGAGTTTAATTTTTATACATAACGTCAAACTAACTTTAAAATACACCGTTCTAATGGTTCAAATAATAATTCTCGTGTAATTGCATTTGTTGTGTTCCAAATTGCTTTCGTTTAGTTTTGCATGGTCAATAATTATAATATTCAAGCGTATATTTTTTCTATTGTTCTTGTTTTTAGAGCCAAAAATCAAGAAGTGAACATTGACTGGTCCATATAATCCCCTTCCCTACCCCTGCAATAGATCAAAATCCACCAAGGATAGAGAACATAAAACAGTGGGTACATTGTTTACCAAAAATGATATTTTTCTCTCCATATGTTCTTAAAAACCTGATTAAGAGGGTCCCTTAATGAATTGGTGTTCGCACAAATGCAATTGTTATTTTGTTCAAGATTTCCTTCTATCGTTTTGTTCTTAAGGTCAAGACAAGGCAAAAACAGTGATAGAATAGATCCAAAACCCTATCCCTTTCAAGACCATGAGAGCATGGAGCCAGGCCCTGAAAACAAGGACCACGGATAGAGATAATACCTGACTATAGTAGGGTGCATTATATGCCACACAGTACGAATGAGCCACTATGAAAACAGTTCCGAAAGAAACATACAGAAATTCCTGTATTATGTGTCGACACGGGCACAATACGGTATATGGATGTTCTTTGATGTCAGCAAACCGGCCTTGAGCATGTGAATGAAGACATACTCATCGTTATAGTGCAACAGTTCTGCCAGCCTGTAGAGAAAGTGTCCAACGGCAGGTCGGCAAAGAAAGGAGGGTCAACAAAGCTTGAACGAGCGAAATCAGTTTGAGAAAAGCTGGTCGTTCACAAAGAACTTTTTTTACCAAAATCTGGGACGACCATCACCCTCATCATCCACTGGTAAAGACCTGCCAATCACCACTTTTTGCATGTCCCTTAGATGCAAATGCCAAGCATTTGATTAATTGCCTGTTTATTTGACCGATATGCTTCCCGGCTCCCTGAAGGAAAGAACACGCAATTTGCGGCAAGGAGCTCAGAGAAGCATTTCTTACGATATCTCCGATGATGCAGTAATCGAAAAGGTGTCTCTGAAGCAACTCTTGAATAACCAAGACAATAAGCAAAGGTTAGCTCTATATCTGGCATCACACATCTTGACGAATGCACAGGAATCTGAGAAAACATATGTGACAACACTTGGTGAAGAATGCAAATCAAACAAGCTTGCATTAGATCACCTCGCAAGTTCTCAGGAGGAGGCAGACGCTAGAATGCTTCTTCACGCCCTTGATGCTTCTCAGAGAGGTGTTAACTCAATCTGTATACAGAGCCCGGATACAGATGTATTATTCTGTAAATGCAATGCGTTGGTTTCTCTTCAGTAAGCGTCAATACATTGATGAGAAGTTGCCTCCTACTAAGGTAGCCCTTGTGGGAATATCAGAAAAGTTAGCAAATTTGTCACAATGGATTGGAAGCAAATGCGGGCCTGCAGCTCCAATTACCCCACCAACGTCTCATGGATGGCATCTGGTGAACGATGAGGGCTACTTCCTTATTTCCAACTTTCAGCCATTACCTGCACGCAGAGTGTGTTGCAACTTGTGAATGCGGACTGTTTGTAAAGCGATGATCAACAATGAATTGCCATGTCGCAAACACAATCTGAAATGTACAGACATGTGTACTGGAGGCGAAGGGAGTTTGTGAGAAAAAGTGTGAACATACAGACTACAGGTGATGCCCGTGACAGCGAAGACGACGTTCTTGAAAATGTAACTGATGCATTGGACGAGGTCAGTTTGCAAGATGTATGACAAGGTCATTTGGATTTTCGACTCACAAAGTTAACAAACATTTACTAGAAGAGTTTCACGCAAGTTTTAACTTGGTGCTTGATCAGTATAAATGCATCTGACGATTATGATTATAGAAAGCAAGAACAACATAAGACAGTATTACATAGCCAGCCATGTTGGTGGACAAGATAGACGCATGCCAGTACTCCATACATTCACCTGTCATGATCCCTGTGCCTCGCTAAACATGGATCGCTTGACAGCTGAATGTATTGTAGTCTGGAAGTATGCATCTTGTCCACAACATGTCTGGTGGCTGGACGTCATATTGGAATAAGGTTCTATATTGTACTGAAAAAGTGACTGAAAGTACATGGCACGTTGTATATACAGTATTGAAACTGCAATGGTACACAAGCATATGTACACCTGAGATATGAAGCAAGTTGGGTCTGAGCAGTGGGTGGGGGGTTTTTATGAAGTCATAATCATTTGCATAAAAATCGCATAAAAGATGCTCATGTAAAATTGGCACCATGGTTCAGTTGATTTCAGTGGATCATGTAGATTGGATTTCATATCAAATTAGAAATAAACAAACGCAAGGCCCACGGGAGAAATATTTGCTACATAAGGCCAAACCACTAATTTGCCGTACGGTACTTGGCCCCGCGTTACTCAAAAAGAGTCGATTTCGATCGCCTCAGACGGTAGTATTTATGAACATAGTGAATTATTACTTTTGCCTGTGGAGGCCGCTAGAAATGACTATGCATTTGTATGTTTTCTTGCTAGACCTAGGCTGGGTGGGTCCCGTGTGCCAGAGATGTGCCTAAGTTACTCTTCACAGCCATGGCTAGACCATCAGACATACTAAAAAAGTGAGGTAGACGTTTGCTACCCCGGCCACTTTTTTCGCTAGAGGGCGCGTTTTCCCCCAAAAATGAGCCGACCCAACCAAAAAAAAAAAATGCCATTTTTAACACCATATAATGGCGTTTTTTTTGCGGCCATTTTATGGGGTGAAATAGTACATATTGTTAGTGTTTTCCTATATTTGTGATGTCAAATGTTATAGAGCGGGTAAATATTCACTACCTAAATGTATTCCTAATGAGGGGGGGCCGCTTTTCAAAATGGCCGCCAAATGCAATTTAGCACCATATTATTAAATTCATAATGATGTTCTACTAGCCAAAAAAAAAAAAAAATGGGTGGAAATGGCCCGCCGGTTGTTTTTTTCAGTTTTGTTTTGCCTATATTTGTTGATTGTCAAATGTAACTGAGCGGTAAATTCACTACTTAAATGTTTCCTAATGGAGGGCGCTTTTCAAAATGGCTGCCGAAAAATGCTATCAACACCTTATAATGATGTTTTTAATTTAATTGCCAGGCAATGGGGTTTTTTAATTTTGTGTTTAGTGTTTAAAATGTTTTATTTTTAATTAATAAATGGTTCCAGTAGTTTTTCAGGTTGTTTTCCTATATTTGTGGATGTCAAACTATATAGAGGGGTCACATTCACCATTTAAATGATTCCTAATTGGAGGGGAGGGCGCTTTTCAAAATTGGCGCCAAAGGCATTTTTTTTTTTTTTAATTTTTTTTTTAACACCTTGTGATGATGTTGTAATAGCATAAAGGGGTTGAAATGGCCCCAGTTTTCGTGTTTCTATGTGGATGGTTTTCCCCATTATTGTTGAGTTACTTTATTCAGTCCTTACAAAGTTGCGGTTTCCTGTTTTTCTTTTTTTTCTTACAGTTTAATTTTAATGATTTGCTAGTGATGTGTTTCAGTTTATGGGATGTTGTTCAATAACTATGCGGTATTGGTGATGATATTACAATTCAAGATAGTACTGATAGGGTTGTGTGCTAAGTAAGCCAGCTGTAACCTCGAAGCTCAATGAAGCGCGAAATGATTTGTGACGAGTTCCGATGGCCCGCCGTAACTGAAATTGGCTATAGTGCTTTGTGAGCATCTAGGTATGAGGGAAAAAAGATTTCCAACACCTGACATACTTCGTTACATAGTAGACATGATGGCCAATGTCTGGAAGCTAAAGACAAAATTCATGCAGAAATTGGGGATGTTCTCAGACATAGCTTGGATCAAGTATGGCATCAGCTGCAAACAGGCTCTTGATATAATATTTGATTCTTTCCAATAAAACCTGTGAAGGACACGTGAACGAAAAAAAAATGGTCAAGTCATGCTACCAATTAATTGAATGAACACAATCAATCGGGATTTACCCTTTCTGTCGAGGATATGGGTTTGAAAATGTCATGAGAAGAATCAAAGACTATATCAAGACTGTTTGCAGCTGACTCAGACTTCCACAAAATAATCAAAAGCTGTGTCTGTGAAATCCCCCAAAGTGGCCTGCAGAATGTTGTCTTCAGCTTTCAGACATTGGCATCATGCCAATATATGTGTCATGTGGAAATCTTCTCTCCTACTTCGAGACGCTTACAGCACGAATTACCAATTATTATTATGCTTGCATCAGGACTGGTCACAATCATATTGCATTATCGTCGAGGTGGCAGCTGGCTAAGCGCAAAACCCTATATCAGCACTGGGATTGTAATATATCACCAATAACAGCATTGTACTGGATAAATCAAATCATCAAATCCATTCAACATAACTAGAAAATCATATTTATACAATTTATAAAAACCTACGGAAAATAAGAGAAAATGAAACCGTAATTATGTTAAGTACTGAATAAACTCAACAAAATGATTGGAGAAAAAAAATCAATTAAAGGGAAACACCCTGAAAAAACTGGCCCCATTCATTTCTCTAACCTGGGCCTATTAAACATAATATAAGTGTGTTTTTTTTTTTTTTTTATGTGTTAATTTTTTTTTTTGTTTAAATCGAATTGGCAGCCATTTTGAAAATCTTTCCTCCATTAGGAATCATTTTTTAAGTCGGTGAATGGGACCACGTATACATTTGAAATCCACAAATATAGAGCAAACACTGAAAAAAAATTGTCATTTCACCCCATTTTGGTGGCTCTATTAAAAACATCATTAGCAGGTGCTAAAATGCATTTTGCCAGCCATTTTGAAAAAGCCCAGCGCCCTCCATTACAAATAATTGAAGTAGGGGGAATGTGACCACTCATACATAATGACATCAACAAATATGAAACAAACTGAAAAAACTGGACATTTATGGCTATTAAAACATCACCACTATCCGTGTTAGGGTTAAATAGCATTTGGTGGCCCCCATTTTGAAGAGCGCCCTCAATAACGAATAATTTAAGAGGTGAACAATGTTGTGACCGCCTCATACATTTGAAATGAAATAAACAAAAAAAAATAGGAAAAACACTACAAAAATGGGCCATTTCACCATATATAGTGGCTATGAAAACGCCATTTATTAAATGTGTTTTTGGGTGTTACATGGTATTTTGGGCGGCCAGTTTGAAATTATCGCCCCCTCTAAGCGAAAAAAAGTTGCCGTGGTAGCAAAAGTCTACTCTATTTTTTGTTATGGCTGATGGTCTAGTACATGGCTGGAATGAGTAAACTTAGGGCACATCTCATGCACACGGGACTACCAGCCAACCCACTATGCCGTCATCATGCAATGAAGCTAGAACAGAGGACTGATGATAAGGTCCTATTTTTATTTGTATTTGATGGAAACCTGAAAAAGCTTATTTTACGGGGTTTTGTTAGCCAGGAATTGCTGCCAGATTTCTTGTAAAAAGGTATAAGTATTTTCTCTGTAAAACCTTAGTACTTAATAGTATAATTAAAAATTCATAATTATTACGATTAAAAGATCCAGTTGTAGTCGTTTATACGCCCTGGTATCATTACCGGACCCCAATTCTACCCCCACAGTATTTTGCTGTATTTTCCAAATTACAGCAAATTTCCATGTGTAAGTACAAGAAGGACATCCAAAGTGTAGGTCTAACGTTTGAAACCCTGGGTTTGTGAACAAATTATTGGACCCATAATAACTTCCATAAACGTTAAGTGGAAGAAGAAAGTTGTGAGTATCGTTTTTTTGCTTGAAGGTGCATATTTTGATACTTTTGCCCAGGTAGTTAAAAGGATCAAAGATCGCTATTATCAAGAAGAAGGCTTTATATTACTATCAAGTCATTTATAGTTGTATTAATTTTATCAAGCGTTCGGACGAAATCATTTTAATTATAACAATCGACACATAAAACACGTGTTTTAGAATAATACTTTTATTTTCAATTAAAAATTAAAAAAAAACTCTTGAATCATATTGTATCTTTTACCATTTATGGTTATTAAGTTTTTTCGTAGCTCCCAACTGTCACTGAAAATAAATACAAGATTCCGTAGGATTCTTCTCTTCAAATAACAAAACTATAGGAAGAGTATACTGGCAAATGATGGTTCCTAAAATCGTAAAAATAAACGGACTTGGAGTTGTCTATGGTATCAATTTGAAATGAAATTGACGTTCCCAATGGATCTATTGATCCAAACAGACCATTGAGTATATGTGTCACCCTTTGGAGTCAACATCACTTACATGATAGTTGAAAACTTTCTATGAGTTTAAAAAAATAATATTTTGAGGTTAAGATGGCTGTTTTTTGACGGCATTTTATGCAATGTTCAAGGGTGTTTTAAAGGGATTAGCAGCGATTTGCTAATCCGAACCATCGAAAAAACACATCTCAAAATTCATATTTTATATTTTTGTTTACTGGCATGGATATGCAAACATATCTGCAGTGGTGAGTTGAAAAGCCGTGCATATTTAAAGAAAAGGCATATTTTTATATGATCTGTAATTTCTAATACGTTGCGTATCAAAAATTCCGACTTGAGATCCAAAAAAAGCCTTTCCCGGTGATGAATATATCACAGATTTCAGCGTGATCTTGTGCACCAGATCAATATATTGTGACCACAAACACAAACCTAAGTGATTTGTTTATTCTGTACTACTGTAAACACAATCAGCTGTTTAGTGCAGACTTTGAGACCCGTCGAATGTTAAGGGGACGGTCGGTTCGGTATGACAAATTTCCTCAAATACTTCCCACATTTTTTCATTTTGTGGTTTGTTCTACATTAAAGTAGTATATGGAATTGTACCACTTTAAATCAAAATCCCCCCCCCCCTGATGTATAAGTTTAAAAACTTCATTTCCACATTTTTTCGATTCTCGCTGCAGTAAATGCTACTAATCCCTTTAACTTGTATTTCAAAGACGAACTGACTTTAATTTCAATTCAAATTGCCATATTTCTGCTTATCAAGTGTGTATTTATTGAAAATGCAGAATTATAATTTTCTCATGTTAACATCTTTCGTTATTGGAATTTAAAGGAAAATAAATTTATTTCCTCTATCTACTCAAGAAAATGAAGTGTACTCGGGTTGTATTCAAATTATAATTGAGTATTTCAATGAGTAATATTTTAATGTACCATAATCATGTATTTTCATTGAGATGGCTGATCATGTGCATAAGTAAGTGTTCTTTTACAGTACTGCAAAACCTCGGCTGTTAAAATTAACACCCCCGCTGTCTAGGAGGATCACAAATGGGTCAACATTCAAACACCTTTGGTGTTATTTTACTACCCTATCTTTAGTTAACACAACTAGTGTTAAACTAACACAATAGGGTGTTAAAATAACACCAAAGTTGTTGAATTTTGACCCCTCTTGGCGTTGCCTCCTAGACACCGGCGTATTAATTTTAACACCCTAGTTTTTTGCAGTGTGTAACTCAACACGCACATTAACTACTAACTCGATTATTGCCTTACTGAACTAAGACTCTCACTCCGTGTGTCTGATATCTGATCTCCTTCTGCGCTTATTTAGTACGTACACCGTTTGAATTATCAACTAAGTTTATTTATCACTAAGTTGCTGAACACTCAAAATATTATCGAAGATATGTGGGGAAATTGCCAAGAAAGAGGTAAAACGAAAAAGATGTTGAGGTACTATGTTTTTCCATTTCATTATTTGATCATAATTTGGCTGTAAATTAATCATATAATTACTTTTTTATAAAGTAAAGCCTATCTAACTGGGAACGAACTGGGACCCCTCTGATTATATGAACCCAAATACCTAACCACGATACTATGCTACCTTGATATGAATATAAATAAGAATATTGAATTTATATCATACTTTCCTTTCAATTAATATATTTTTTTTTTTTGCAAATTAACATGAAACAAATAGACACACAAAGCGGGAAAAAAAGGGGTTCAACAAAAGTTTTTGAACTATCTTTAAAAACAATTGAAGGTGAAAGTAAGTTACTACATTATTGCTTGTTTATGTTCATCTTTCTCTGGGTTACAAGGACCAATTTGTTGTTGTTATACCTTTGAATTACTAACTTGGCTGATTTGAATCTTATTTACTTAATTACAACTTCAACAACCAAATAAGTTTCCAGCAACAGGTGTAAACCGAGTAATTTATTTAATATTTTTGCACAATTTTACCATAAAACTTGTTTGTCTTAACATTTCTCAAATTTGTGAAATTATTCTCATGACGTTGATATAGTGACCCCAGATTTTTATACCGGAAGGAAGTCAAAATTTTGGGTAATTGTGAAATCTTAGGGCTAAAGGATGTTTTGGTTTGGATGTTACGAGGCGACATGCCCCATTTTGGTCGACCAATATTAGTTTTTAAATTAGTACTCTAGGAGATTACAAAATAACGTTTTTAGCTCACCTTCAAAACTGTTTGCAAATATCGGCCGCGAAACTGACAGATATGGTTTGAGGTGAAGGCCATAACTATAAGGATTAAACCTTTATAGAACTTTAAATTCGGGGCCATCACCTTTACTGAATTTTAGCGTATATGCACCGTAAAATTTCGGTCCGACTTTGGGATAGGCTACTAACGTTGGTGTGGTTCGTCAGTAATTTTTTTATTCTCTACACATCACAATCTCTGTAAACAACTCGCCAAATATATCTGTTTCATGTTTGATTGAATCAAGGTTCCTAAAGACTGTTCTACTATGAGGTGGGGTGAAATTTGGGGGAGATTGGGTCCCTTGTTCTTACACCTTTTAGGATCTTGAAGGTAACTAGTACCAAAGCTTAGATGTAGTGGACATGAACTATGATGTTTGACCCAGGAGAAAGTCCGTGCTCCCGCTCTAGAATAAAAAAGCACATTTAAAAGTCTTTATGTTATCATAGTACACCGAAGTACACGAAGAAGAATCCTAAAACCTCTAGACAATTCATCACTCCTATCCCTTTTCCCGGTCATCAGCTTGATCAGTTTCTAACCACAAATACCTGGGGTACCGATGGGGTTGAGATTGAGTGCTGTAGACTCCGAAGGTTTAACAAAGCTAAAGCCAGGCATTGGGCAAAATTGGTTTCCTCCTGCGTCGTATTTGCATAATGCAAACCCAAAAAAAAAGTCAAAACTAAACCATACAAAATGTTCATCTCTGCCCCAGGTGGAATCCTGCTGTTCCGTAACACACCAGCAAGATCCAGGACCGTGCAAACGACATTTCATCCATAATTTGAAGTCTTGCCCTTTGGGAGGGCTTAGTTGATGAGGGGCTTGGAAAACAATGAATCATTTTCACAAACTACGTGTTGCGAGAAAAATCTTAATTGAAAATCTCCCCTTCGTAATACGCTCGAAACAAACCGATTGCGTCATTAGCTTTTGGAGTATGTTAAAGCAATAACACGCCACGTTTTAAGAGCGCCCCAATTTTCCGGATATATCTGGCTGAAACATCCTTCCAATATGAAATAGACGGGAAATAGCACCATGTGCGTTTCTACGCTCATCCATTAAAGTTGTTTCGTCAGTTCAGGCAAGTCAAGTTATATACCATTTTCATGAGGTACACTATTTCATTCAAGGATGGACGTAAAAATTAAATTACAATCAAGGATCACAATTCTCTAAAACATTACAAACTCGCTTCTATTTATGACAATACGCATTTTGAGCATTACCACTCGCAGGATATATTTTAAATAACAATTAACAACAGCTACTGTACATAAATCCAGGGGATTAGGACAGCCAACCTAACAGCAACAGCAAATTCAAAACTGCATCCATTTCCGTGTGCTAGTCTGTTTCAAAGCTTAAAACAGGTAGGAGGGCTCTCTTAACGTCATATCGAAGGGTTACACACATGACTTATACTAAAGACTAGGCCTGGTCCACGAATATTTAAATAAATCTAAATGACCGTATTGGAAATTACCCTATTTGGCAGCTGTGTTCATCCAAAAACTAACCCCGACGTTTTGAAGGCCAAATAAATTTTTTTCTTAATTGTATCATGATATTCATAAGATCTATTTTGAAGCAAAGGTTTAAGAGATGATATTTTTAATGGCAACTGGGACTGACACTGCCATAGTTAATGCACGTATCAGTTCCCCAATTACCCGTTTGAAAAAAAAATCCCCAATGCCCAACCGAGCAGAAATTGTCGTTCCTACCACCCCTGTACATATCAAATTTTTAAAATTGTGGGCGCTCTTCAAAAATTTGCTGTTTTGCTTTACGGTTCCTCCAAGAACTCCATTGAGCAAAAGATTACATCATTCTAAGCGAGACAAAAATAATCATGTCCATTGTAACAGGACAGGTTTCTCAGTCCTGAAATAATACTTTAATTGTCCTCAGAGGAGCCCATTTAACTAGATGCACCACTCGCATGATAAAAAGAGACAATTACACAAGGGGTTTGCCTTTTGTAACGAACTCACACCACTTTAAACTTGCAGATTGGGCTGGAGCAGACTTTGCCTAATGACACAAAAGAAAACGCACAACACCGCAGAATGCAAGTGAAACGTAAATATTCCGGTTGGCCAACCTTAAGTAACCCGCACGACTGTGTGAAGGTGGATCAACATATCAATGTCTGGACCACATCTTTACTTAGAACTTTTCGCATAATGAGGCAAGTTTTTGAATTGACGCTGGACTCGGCCATGTTAAAGAGATGGACTCGACCCTGAACCGCTAAAAAAAAACCACGCCGCAGCCAAGGGTTGAGGCAAAGCAAAGGTTGCTGTGTGACTTCACGCATCCGCCCCCAAAATTCACTGAGGGACGCCATGCTCATCCGCTTGGCTTGCCCTTGTGTTCAACGACCCACAGGGCAAACGGCCCCCCCCACGTTACAACATGGGCGGTAGGGTGTGAATTTAACGTCTACCTTGTCCTTCTTCCAGCCAGAAATGTGACTAGGACCCACAATTTGTTTTATAAATCGCGCAGCCCAGACCAAATGAAACAAGGAAGCTTCATTGGCAGTCACGGTCCTTCATAATCCTGCCGCGGTAACTAGCCAATCATCGGCTGACGACACCGAGGATGGGCAGTAT
>JAMKCH010052909.1:0-10115 GCA_023653785.1 Ophioderma brevispina
CATATCAACGTCAAGATCATGTTAAGCATATCATTCACTAACCGCGAACGGCATGCGAGACAAGCGGTCCGAGGACCGAATTATTTTTGTAAAGGCAAATGCTCAACAACATTGAAAAAAGACAAAGGAGCCGAAAATACCGGGAAACATCAAAATACATCTGCAGTGGCGGGGGGACATGATTGTGATTTTGGCCATTTTGGCCTAATCCCAATTGGTCTTATGGCCATCTAGTCTAACGTCCTTGGGTCTATAATAACCAGTTGGTCTATTAACCATTTAGGCTAATTAACCATGAGCATGTATCTAATTATTCATCTGGTCTAAATCTCATATCGCCTAATATCCATATCGTCTACTGGTCTAATGTCAATGGTCTACCTACCCATCCTGGGTATAAAATTCCCATTTTGTTCTAATATCCCTGGTCTAATGTCCATCTGTCTAATATCGATTTTGTGAATATTTACATCAATGTTTAGATCAATTATCTTTGGGTTTAAAACATCCCATTGTATATTTAGAAAAAAATCAAATGGGTATTCATTAGACTCCGTATATATTAGACCCAGGTGGGACCATGTAGACCAAGTGATATTAGACTAGGGAAATGGCTATTAAAAAACAATTGGTTATTAGAACCAACTGGTGTTTGTTGTTTATTATAACCAAATGGTAGTAGACCAAATGGGCATTAGACTAGATATGAATGGCGATCCATTATAATGGATATTAATGGCATTCTGGTTGTTTAGATAAATTGGATGTTTAGACTACCTGGTTATTACAAATTGGTGTAGACATATGGGTTTAGGTGAATTGAGGTTAGACCAAATGGCTATTAGGCCAAATGGATAAGACCAAATGGCAATAAAACCGACGACGCGATCTGCCGCGATATGGGCATGTGGGATTTCCAATTGGTAAATTTAGGGAAGTCTTATGTTGCATTTCTAGTGGTAGGCCCAGCCAGCCTCGGTTTGCCATTGACATTCATACACCTGGCCTCTTACCCAATCCGTTCAAACTAGTCTTACAATAGTATGATAATTTTGGAATAAATTGATTGACTTCAAAATCCATCTGGGTGAGTGGATTAACCCCGCCTGCAAAACACAGGTAATTTTCCAAAATGCTCATTTAGAGAGACCTCTATTGTAAGCTACAATGTAATTTCGTGTTTTTTTTTCTGTTAAAAGCAAATTCCACTTGATTTGATATTCATTGTATTTTGGGTGTAACATGTTGGGAAAAAATCTCTTGTATTTTTTCGAAATGTTTTTAGTGTGTCAAATCCAGATGGGGGCCGCCCAAATAACATAAATCCCTTATAATTACTATTCTGAACGCAGTTGAAGGTACAAATTTGGACGACAATTAACCCATATTTTCATACCAAAGAGTTCAACAAAAAACCAGCTAAATTCAATCAATCTGGCATCATATGTGCAACATTAATTAAACAAAGCCAAGCGGCGTCCCAAAAGGCGCCGAAAAGCTATGTTATGAATATAAACGCTGCATGAACACTAATCAAGATAATAGTATTCAACCTGACATTTTTCTTTTTGTTAAACTAATTCAAATCCAAGATGGCGGCCAATATACATGCCAAATACGCTATTTAACAAACTGGTATTTAAAGAGCAAACTACCTAGTTTTATTAAAACATTTTTGGCGAAACATTACTTTAATACTCTACAGAAGAAATAAATTCCAAACATTTCTGTGTTGCTACGCGCTTTGAATCCAAAATGCGGCCACCGTAAAGCACTGATAATGAGATACATCAACAAATTTTTGTATTTTTTTCTCACATAGATCATGTCATAACAACCCAAATATTTTGATAACAATTAAAAAAACACACCTAGATGTAAACTTTGGACCAAAGGACTCATTACAATTTAATGGTTAGAAAACATAATACTTCAAATCCACAAATGTTTGGGCTAGCTAATATAATAAGCTTCTCTAAGCACGTCTTTCAATTGCTGAATCTGGTTGATTTTTCGTTAGCACCTATTTACTCTTATCTTATAACACATTAGGAAATTTGAAAGCACAAATCATAGTTTTTTTTTTAAATTTTTTATATCAAATTTAAAAAATAAAATTTTAATAATTTTGGACACTTGAAAACTACCATTTTGGTTTGTTGACATGTTCACTCCCAGATTAGTGTCAAAATTACAATTGCGTATAAGCACTCATAATCTATCAATACACTAAGCCCAAACTAAAACTGGGCAATTCTTCATAACCTTCCCGTATAATTTGTTATATGCATCGGAAATTTGAAATGAAAATAAATAAATGAATCACTACACATGACTCCTTGTAATATTACTTTCGTTTTGATAGCCAACCCTTCAACCCAAGATGGCGGCTAATAATGACCGCTTGTAAGCACTATCAGAGCCACAACTGCTGTTTTTTTATATATATAGTATACACCATTACACAAATAGAAGTTTTTTGAATGAAAAATACAAATGAAACCATAAAAACGAACTCTAAAATATTGTACTTTTTATACAAGCCTGTGACTAATGTTATAATAGTGTAACCACAACTAAATAAACATCTGTATACTTTTGTGAACACAAGGAACTCGTAATTATTTTTGTTTTGGTCACATAAAAAACGAAGATGGGCGCTAACTGCCATTGTATCCACTATCAAGTAGTGGTATTTGGTCCCACTGTTTCGAGCTCGTTTTCTCTTCCCCCTTGTACTTTTTGCCAATCCACATAGCCATTTGGGGTTGAGTACACAATTGCCCTACATTTCCCACTATTGACCGGGTTTGACAGATTTTTGTTTTGAGCAAAAAAAATTTGAATTATAAAGTTTGCCATATACAGAAAATCAAAAATGGCATCACATTCCGTCAGCTACGAATTTGAATCTCGCTTGCAAAAGTAAAGGCAGGTTCAAAATTTCGATATTCTCGTAGAGGAAAAAATTATGCCCTCACTAAATTCAAGTTCACCGAAAACCCCAATTCGGCGAGGTCTGCCATCGTAAATCTGGTGGGCGAAGATCCCCTACAATAGGTTGACAGGTTCTTCGGCCCCGGGCCTCCCACCGAGCGTCTGTTCACACTTTGAAAATCAGATTTTGCCCGTCTGTGCATCAGATCCAATGGCACGAAAAAATAAAATGGCAAAGGCTCACTAAACTAAATTCTACTCTATTTTTGATTTGGTTTTGAAAATGATCCGAGCAGAGTCGATTCTGAGTCTGAGTCTGTAGGCTCGAGAGCGAGTAAATCCCTGGTTTGACCAGGGATAATTTTTTTTGGCCCCCGTTCCGGTTCCTTGGCCAGATTTACTACGATTTGTTGATTTTTTTTTCCCCTCTGAACCGCCAACCCCTGAGGGGTTAGAATGTGTCCCTCCCGGCCCCAACCCCAGAGGGGTTTGTGCCCCTATTCCGATTCTTGCCAGACGAAGATTTTTTTTGAATTTGCTCTGCAAAAAAAAATATGACATATAATAAAAAATATCACAAAAATGTCAGCTACGAAATTCTGAAGTCCGTTATGAAAATAAAATGAACCGCGCTAGACCTGGGCAATCTATCTACTCTCCGATTAGCTAATATTCGATGAGTAACTGCCCATAACGCTTTTGCTAAGCCACTCAAATCGTTGGAAACCTTGATACGCTAGAATTTAGACAAAATCTTATCTCCTCTCCTCGACGATGATTGTATTAGACTTTGGTGAATGAGGCCTCCAAATGTGTCTGTTCAAGGTATTTCCCTCCCCCCCGAGCTCTTCATAGAATATCTTAGAATTCGTCCGAGGAACGGATCTCAATTTTATCCGATACAATGCAAGTTGATAGGAAATATCCCTGATATTGATTATATGCTGCCATTCCCCTTCCCGAGCCAATTTCAGAGTCAGAGTCAGAAAGGAGAATTCCGATTATTATTCCGAGAGCGAGTAAAAAAAATATCCCACAGCTGGGATTTTTTTTGGTTTTTTTGAAATTTCCTTTCCCTGCAAGAAAAAAATTTGAACTATAAAGTTTGTCATATACGAAATTCAAAATGTCGGGCTGTAGAGCACACACACCAATTTTTCGTAATATGGGAGCGAAAGATGATGCACTGTTTTCTGAATTTGAAAAGAATGAATGTTTTTGAAACCTTACCCTGATCACAGTGTATATTTTTCAAGTATTCTTTGTTTGAATGTAAAGTGAAGCATTTTTCTGATACTCGCTCGTATATACATATGTTTGTGCATGATTTGAAATTCTAAAAAACTATAAAATAAGCAACTCTATTCCCTTAATCCCGAATTTCATTTTCCTACTTTTTAAAACAAATCAACGGAGCGAACCCTTTGCCTTGGGGTTTTAGGGTGAAAATGCCCTAGATCTAACAAGACAATTGCGCACCCCTCCTTCTTGCTTTGCGGTGTCCGTCAGGTTGATAGTCAGGTACGTAAGTGGTATAAATAATTGTTTTTAATGAGAAGTGTTTAACGTGCTTCAAATCCAAAATGGTGACAAAAATGATGACTGCGTACAAGCATAATCAAATACAATACAATGTGTTATGAAAGCAACTAGACATCTTTTAAACTGACCTAACCATTCTAAACCATTTTACTTACACCTTAAAACCAACCCTAAAAAATCCGTGTGGCAGGAGAACTGGTCCTCCGGGATCAAGTCCGGGAACAATCTGAACAATAGGGCGATTCGATTCAGTTGAACATCTTCACGCCAAACATGTCAGTTTCGACGTCTTTTAATTCCGTTGGTCGGTCTATGGGAGCCCGGACTATTATTCCCTACCTGCCGGCCTATGGTTACTTTCACACGGGCTTTTTGGAACCCATTCTCACCGCCGGTGATTCCGCCCCCCCCATAATCTCGGAAACGAAACGGATTGATGTACTATCATATGTGGTTGGTACCAATAGATAGCTATTACCCTCCCATCCATTGATACCAAAAAGTACAAACATACCTTTTATAACGTCACAGTGACGCCAAACATGACGTCCCATATGCAAAAATGCGAAAAAATCGCAAAATTCTGGTTTTTCGCCATTTTTTTTTTTTTTTTCAAGCAAAAGTGGTTTTTTTTGCCATGACGTGTGTTCAATTAAGGCGCACTTACATGCCTCTATAACAAATAAATCAAATAAATTAGATAAAACATGTGTAACTGTACCTTAGCAAGAAAGCACAAAATGGATTCTGCTGTTCTGTGTAATTTCATGGGAAATAATCTTTTTTTTCGCACTCGTGCCGCGGATGAACGTAACGCCGCGCCATACTGATCAGGGAGCAATGGTACAATCGAATGCCAAGGTACAACGACGGCGTTCATGTTTTAATCTGGCACCACCAGTGACGTTTTTCCTCCTCCATAAGGATACCGGCTGACCGCAACACGTGAGTCGGAGTTCCTGAATAGAGGTCATCTCAAAGGTTCATCACCACGTAATCGACGAACTCTTTGTCTTCCATCTTGAGGTCAAGGATGTAGCGGCCCTTGTCTTAAAAGTCACGGTGAACCTTAAAGGCCTCAAAATAGACCTGAGTTAGTTTTATATGAAACCTATGGAGATTTCTCAAAAAGGTGTTCAAACTCTTTCTTTCTTTGTGAAAACCTATTGAGAATTTCAAAAAAAAGTGGTTAGATTTTCCAGCCCTGGACAAACCTATGGTGATTGGAGAAAGTGCTATGGAGATTATACGACGGTCTTCGAAACTAAACTGCCCATACAAACCAAGGATAGCATCAAGAAGGTGGTATTGTTACTGTACTAGCCCTTGTACAAACCTATGAGATTATCCCACTAAGGTCGTCCAAACTTCTTGCCCTTCAACAAGCCTATGGAGATAATCTCGAAGGTTTTGAACTACTGCCCTAGTAAAACATTATGGAGATTATCACGAAAGACGTCGAAGCTACTCCCCCATACAAACCTATAGATATAATGGACGAAGGTGTCGAAACTACACTGCACCTGTACAAACATATGGAGATTATCACGAAGGTAGTCGAAACTACTGCCCTACCAAATCTCCTATGGAGATTATCACGAAGGTAGTCGAAACTACTTTAAAGCCATGGTTGTACATGGAAAGAAAACTCGGACCAGCTTCTCCATTACCATAGTTTAATACGGAAAAGGAATACAACCACCTTTAAATTCAATACCGTTAATACAGTACAAGAGGTGGTTTGTGCAGGGGGACGTGGGTTTTTGACCACCAATGTACATATCTATAGGTTTCTATATAAAACTAACTTTGGTCTGTTTTGAGCTTTAGGCTTCATATGTCGCCAGTGTCCAAGCTGTAATTCTGTGCTCCCAGCCCATGCGAAGAGAGCAAATCTCAGTGAACAGTTAGACTGTGGACATTCATCGTCTTGCTCGGTAACCATGTTGAAACAATATCCGATTGACAGTTTGGAGGGAAAACGTTGATTCCATAGTGTCTTCTCCCAAAACGACGAAGCAGCTCGTTGGTATTTGAGGGCTCTTACGTAAAGAGGAAGCAGTCGGCGATCATCCCATCTGGTAGTCAGTAGTCGTCGTCCTGGATATTTTCGTGGCATCAAATGACCCACCTCTCGATGATATCCGAGGATTTTACAAGCATTTTGCCGACACTCTTCGGCGTATTGACAATGGCTGCTGGACGAGGCGTAGCCTAAGGCGGGAACCTATGTGTCAGTTTTGTTGTAAAAGTAACACAAACTTCTGAAAAAGTGGGCTCTTGCACACAGGTTTGGAGACTGAATGGAAAAACAACATACGTCTGGCCATTTATAGCACTCAACAAAAGGCATTGTCATGTAATTCAAAATTATGAATGGATCCACTTCACCTCGGTAGTGGGGGACTCATTATGTAATCATTTCACCTACTCTAATATGATTAACTGAGGCGTTCACATAGAAATACCTTTTAAGATTGGGTATGAAAAATATATTCAAACTTTATGAGCAACAGTGTATCTCTAGACCATTAAGTGGACACATAGTGTCATATTATGTGTATTAATTTAGACAAATACATGTATTAAATAGCGAATAAATACCTTGTAATATTCAAACGCATTAGGCGGGTTGCAATGGAGATGTAGGAATAGTGTTTGCTGTAGAAGGAGTTACCAGTTGTTAACGTTCGTAACTTGTGGGTATTCGTAAAAGGTGCTTCTGGCGTCTATGATAAATCAAAAAAGGAAAAACAAAAGAGAAAAATAAAAATCATTAATAATAACAAATAAGCAGACTCATTATCGCTCGCCATAGCCTCTATCAGCGGGGGCCCTCGATTGGAAAATGAAGGAGCACCAAATGGCATCATTTCCGGAAAATATCCATTCTTTTTAATTTTAATAAATAGTTATAGTAGAAGACAGCCTGTAGCCCCGTGGCAAAGTCTGGAAACAAGTGTTTGAAAGTGTTTTTGGGTTCCCTGAAGGATACTGAAATTTTTTTGACTTTGCTTACCGGCATTTTTGGGAGGGGTAATCAAAGGTCAAATAGGGGTCAACATTGAAAAATGTCAAAAATGTATTAAATTATTCGCTAGTCATAAGGAATCAAATATGTATAGTTTTGTTCACCTCTGACCAGTAAAGAGCTATGACCAAAAATGTCAATAGTCCAATGCACGTTAAAGAGGGTCAAATTCGCAAAAAATATCAACCTTGTCCGTTTTAGATAATATTTAGTTATCTAATAATATGTTTTTCCCTGGTATGCAAATTAATAAACGCCTTCCTTTAATATGCCACTCGCAATAATTTTCAATCATCAAGTGCTACTGTAACGTTGCCTCTGGCATAGTGTAAACTACACTTGGTGTCATCTCTATCCAAGCAGGGTCATTACCTATCATTGCCTTTTCACTTTTGTTGGCATTCGATGGTACCGGTGGCCTTGAAAAATGTTCATATAATTAATTTACTCTTTGAATATGTGCATACCACTGCTTTAATTTAAAAAGAAGTCTAAAAGACTTATATTAGGGACAAAAGTCCTATCTAGTGCCTAATAAATTTAAGTGAATCCAATTTAATGGGTCTATCCTATTGCCAGTTTAGATTAGCACCCGGAAATCTACCTATAATGAACCAATAATGTTATTGTTTAAAAATATGTCTATTTTTGGTAGTTGCCATGTTTTCCGTCTTAACAAGGGTTTATTTGTTGTTAAATTTACATGAATATGTAAATGCTTACACAAGAAATATATTCATAATAGCCAAAGTGTAGACCAAATACACATAATATGATTGGAAAACAAATATTTCAGAGTCAATAGTCAATACAACCCAGGCAAAATTTAATTTACGGGTCTCTAGGAACCCCATTGTCCATGTTTTGGCATGTATGAGCATGCGAATTATTGATCAACGCCGCGGCCTCTTTAAAAGTAATTTGACTCTCTAAAAGTGCGTTTAACCTTTGTCATTGTTTGGCCATATGCTCTATTTACTCAAGGTCAAAGGTAAAAACTATACATTTTGTATTCCTTATGACCAGACGATAAGTTGATTCCATATTGATCAAGTCGGACAGTTCGGATGCTAATAGTCCGTGTTAAAATTAAGGGAGGTACCCACCTGGGAAGGAAGAAATTCTCATGAGGTTTTTTAGACCAGATTTTCATGGCAAACAAAGATATGAGGTAAACCGGCTGTATCCTGAGAACTTTCCCGCGATGGCGCTTTTTTCAAAATGGCCGCCAAACTCTCATATAAAGGGTTGTAATGGATTAAGTATCTCTATGAGGCATGGTTTGACCACTTTTTGAAGTAGTTTTGATTAGAGTTATCCACGTAAGAAGGTGCGTTTTTATTACAAAATCTATATCATTTGAAATTTTGAAAATTGGGGGCACTTTTCAAAATGGGCGCCAAAAATCTCCTATAAAAGTGTATTATATGGATTAAAGAGGACACTGGCACATTTGAAAATAGTGCGCCCTCAAGGGTTTTTTTTCAAAACTATAATTTTGCTGGTTTGTTATTGTTAAAAGCTTTAACAAAAGCCCCCAACCGAAATGTTAAGACCAAATAGCTTCCTTATGGGTAAACAGAACGATTTTATAATTTAACGTCGCCGGAGACGTTAATCGCAGAGACGACAAATGGCGTTTAAACACAAGAACACGCACGCCCGTATGCATGTTTCCCCATGCTAGGTACACTGTTTGACCGATCTTAAACCTTTGTGGTTTTAATATCGGTTGAGTACGAGTCAAAAAGATCCATGTTAATATACACATTTGTTGATTAAAGTTATGGAAAACTTAAAAGTTGGCCTACCAATTAACTGGATTTTATTATTCTCAAATCAATGTCCCTATTCGGCCTTGGGGTAGGTTATTTTTATTGGTAAACTATATCTTGTTATTCCAATGGCCTAGATTATCATTGAGAACAAATTGAAGAAATTTCATATTTTGTGAAAATGTGCCAGGGCCGCGTTAAATAAGCATTTATGGGCTCGTTTGACAAAACTTTTGCGTTTGTTTGATTAGAGTTATCAAAAAGAAAGCCACATTGGTAAAACAAAATCGATAAAGAGGTCCAAAATGAGGGGGCATTTCAAAATGGCGCCAAATTACATCGCAAATTAACTGTAATAGTATTTGCGAGTCTAACAAACAATGCTACGAAACAGATTGGTCCAAATTGAAATTACTTGTGGGGACATAAGTGCATTAGTTAAACAAAGGAAGGCTAAGGCCTATCATTAAGGGTGTTTTTAAAAGTGGCAGCCAAATGTGGGGATAATCTGGAAAATGTGTGTAACACGTGTGTTAACAGTGTGTACCATGCTTTGAAATGAATGCCCGTTGGACCAATTGTACGAACAAGAGATGCAGGCAACACCAGGACGAAAACCCAACTGGTGACACTGTGGACGCGTGTTCTATGTTTCACAAGGAACCCAGACTGAGACTTATCTGACAGTGAGGACACAAACTGCACAACCCCTGTTGAAACTTGCTCAAACCATTCACAGTGTTCCATCAAACTCGAGTGACACTATCCAACCCATGGATCATACAGTTTCAGTTCTCTTGAATCAGATGACCCTCATTTGACACAAACAC